>VYZU01035849.1:54912-106945 GCA_013401355.1 Ceyx cyanopectus
TTTTTTTTTTCTTCTCTTTATCCTATTTAAGGCATTTCATAAAATGCAAGAAGAGTTTGCAGCCGAAATCACGTTGCACACATACAGTCTGAAGTGGGGAAAAGACCTTTATATGCTAATTTCCTAATATGCACTGCTGCCATTGATGAAAGGAGCGATGGTTACATTGCAACCAGATTATAAACCCTATAATATTCCCCTAACAATTTTTGCAGTTTACTTTTAAGAGCCATATCTGGAGATAAGATGTGTATTTATCTCTTTAGCACAGTTAAATAGCTGAAAGTGAGTTCTGTGCCACAGCCTGCCCAGAAATGCTCTTCCAACCTGCTCTGCTGTGTGTGCTTTGGAATCTCCCTCTGTACAGGAGCAGCTCTCCCTCCCTGGGATCTGGCATCCCATCTTGAGTCCCATTGCTGTTCCTAACAGAGAGGTTAGGGTATTTTGAGCTGGGCTTGTCTTTCCTCTCCTACCTTGACACTGTGTCTGGCTGCTGGGACTAATTTAAAGATGCATTTGGCCTGCTCCGTACAGTTTGTTGTCGGTGGCGTCTGGGTGGCTTTAGGCACATGCTAAGATTGTAACAAGTTTGAAAAATAAAGCCATTTATCCTAAAAATAGCTCAGAACGAACTAGTGGTCATGGGGTGGAGGGGAGACAGAAATGAAGATATTTTCTTTTCACGTAAGTGTCAGATTCAAAAGCATCTGCCTTGTTCAGTTCATGTATGGTATTCATTTCCTGTCTGCAGTCGATTGGAATGCCCCCCGAGTCGTTTGAAATTGAAAATCAAGTCATGCTTCTTTAATCAGCTCTAGGAAATAGCCCCCTCCCTTACTGTTCTAAGAAAATTCATATATACATGCATAGAATTCATAATACAAAAAGCCCACGGTCCTCTTCAGGGCAAATCTTTTCTATCATTTTAAACAGAGAGGGGTCTTCATATTGGCTTGTCATGGTACACTGTGGATCTGCTTGCTTGATCTTCTTCCCAATAATGTCACTGGAGGGAGGCCTTTCTCTTGCTGCTCGTTTCTTCCTCCTGTTATGTCCTAGGGCAGGCAGTTCAGGGATATGTAGAGAGGGGGCACGATGTCCACTGCTGATGTCTTGATGCAAAAGTAACACCGTTAACAGCACTGCATGTACAGATGCCATTTGTACTAATGACTTCCAGTTGCTTGTGTATCAGTCTCTGAAGTCTTCTAAATGGAGAGGGTAAAACTGTACACTCAGTCTTGAAAGAATACTTCCCTGATGGAGCAGAGGTGCGTGGTCCTAAGGCAGCCACTCAGGTTTCTGCTCTGTTTTACTGTAAACTCCTGGGTGTAGTAACACTTCCAGAGAGTGTTTTGAGGAATATAGTTGGTGCATAGATATTGAATGTAAACAACCACTGCCTTTCCTCTGCCTTCACCCTGTAACTTCCATCAAAAGAAAAATGAGTGTTTGTGAGGAAAGCAGCTGAGGGAGGGTCAAGTAAATTATCTTCCAGTGATTCAATGGTGTGTATGTTTTGAGCATCAAGACTCAAGTGATTTGCCTTTTTTAAGGCACAGAAGTAGTACTGCCAGGAGCACAGGAAACATCATGTTTTTGGAATATAACACTTGTCTGCTTTCTTGCTTTCCCGTTATTAGCTTTTGCTTATGTGATGAAGTCATCATGTAACTTTTAGTCCACAGGGACTAAACACTTTCTAGTCTCTAAAAACATCTGCCAGCTAACACAGCCAGAGTCATAGACACTTTTGAAAGCAGAGGGTGGATATTCAGTGGCATATGAGAGGGNAAAGTTGCTGAAATACTTATCCTGAATATGATTATTGCTCTTCTTTGATCTAGCATTCATGGCTTTTTGAATAATGTGAATCAGAGCTGCCTTTCTCACCTACCCATCCATTTCCTCTCTCTTGCCTTAGAGGAACATTTTTTTCATGGTCTTAGGAATATAGCTATGGCAAATGGAATAAAATAAAATGAACTAATTATTTGCATAACATTAGAGTAAAGGCCAGATTATTTGATTTTTTTTTTCTTCTCTTTATCCTATTTAAGGCATTTCATAAAATGCAAGAAGAGTTCTACTGATGGGGACNATTGCTGTTCCTAACAGAGAGGTTAGGGTATTTTGAGCTGGGCTTGTCTTTCCTCTCCTACCTTGACACTGTGTCTGGCTGCTGGGACTAATTTAAAGATGCATTTGGCCTGCTCCGTACAGTTTGTTGTCGGTGGCGTCTGGGTGGCTTTAGGCACATGCTAAGATTGTAACAAGTTTGAAAAATAAAGCCATTTATCCTAAAAATAGCTCAGAACGAACTAGTGGTCATGGGGTGGAGGGGAGACAGAAATGAAGATATTTTCTTTTCACGTAAGTGTCAGATTCAAAAGCATCTGCCTTGTTCAGTTCATGTATGGTATTCATTTCCTGTCTGCAGTCGATTGGAATGCCCCCCGAGTCGTTTGAAATTGAAAATCAAGTCATGCTTCTTTAATCAGCTCTAGGAAATAGCCCCCTCCCTTACTGTTCTAAGAAAATTCATATATACATGCATAGAATTCATAATACAAAAAGCCCACGGTCCTCTTCAGGGCAAATCTTTTCTATCATTTTAAACAGAGAGGGGTCTTCATATTGGCTTGTCATGGTACACTGTGGATCTGCTTGCTTGATCTTCTTCCCAATAATGTCACTGGAGGGAGGCCTTTCTCTTGCTGCTCGTTTCTTCCTCCTGTTATGTCCTAGGGCAGGCAGTTCAGGGATATGTAGAGAGGGGGCACGATGTCCACTGCTGATGTCTTGATGCAAAAGTAACACCGTTAACAGCACTGCATGTACAGATGCCATTTGTACTAATGACTTCCAGTTGCTTGTGTATCAGTCTCTGAAGTCTTCTAAATGGAGAGGGTAAAACTGTACACTCAGTCTTGAAAGAATACTTCCCTGATGGAGCAGAGGTGCGTGGTCCTAAGGCAGCCACTCAGGTTTCTGCTCTGTTTTACTGTAAACTCCTGGGTGTAGTAACACTTCCAGAGAGTGTTTTGAGGAATATAGTTGGTGCATAGATATTGAATGTAAACAACCACTGCCTTTCCTCTGCCTTCACCCTGTAACTTCCATCAAAAGAAAAATGAGTGTTTGTGAGGAAAGCAGCTGAGGGAGGGTCAAGTAAATTATCTTCCAGTGATTCAATGGTGTGTATGTTTTGAGCATCAAGACTCAAGTGATTTGCCTTTTTTAAGGCACAGAAGTAGTACTGCCAGGAGCACAGGAAACATCATGTTTTTGGAATATAACACTTGTCTGCTTTCTTGCTTTCCCGTTATTAGCTTTTGCTTATGTGATGAAGTCATCATGTAACTTTTAGTCCACAGGGACTAAACACTTTCTAGTCTCTAAAAACATCTGCCAGCTAACACAGCCAGAGTCATAGACACTTTTGAAAGCAGAGGGTGGATATTCAGTGGCATATGAGAGGGAGACACAGAGGCTGGGAATAGCTGTTTCTTGGAAACTAACAGCTGAAGGCAACTTTGGAAATTGAAAAGGTTTCAAGTAAGGTACTCTATTGGCTGGGGAGAGATGAAAAATTTGTTTATTAAAGCTGGTTCACCTAGTGAAATCCTAGCCATAGTGATTTAGTGGAATAAACTTGCAAAAGGACCTAGTTTAAAACCCATGAAAATAATTTCAGATGTATGTTTGTTCTCTTTCATTTACACTGACTTTGTGTGTGCTGGCCTGCAAAGCCTGACCAAAAAGTTGTGTACAAAAAGTATTCATATTCTGGATTTCCTTTGCTTTTGCGGTTTTGTTTGCAGCTTAAAGCAAATTTTCCCATTCCTGTTCAGTTGGAACCTGATGTGTAAGTTATGATGCAGATTTCAAATGATGGGTGAGATTAGACTCATTCAATTAAATATAGCCATGGTATAAATGGATTCTATTCAAAGCTTTATTATACTACTGATTTTATGCAAGTATTTAATAAAACCTAAAAAGAATTGGAGCTTTCAAATAAATTGCATTTTGGCATCACAGATTATTGGAGTGGAACTGTTGGACTACTCTTAAGTTCTACATTTGCCTACTCAACTGCTAAATCAATGTGTCCTGTATGGAGAGCTCCAAGCCAGGCAATGATTACAGGCAACATCTTCAGAGTTGTGAAGAACTAACTAAATGTCTAGCATTGGCTTAGGCAACTGAAAAGATCTGTTAACTACAAGCAAAACTTGACACTGAACATGTCCAAGCCCTGCACAATTTTCATTCTGTGCACTTGGCCATACCATGGATGGCTGAGTATCTGCTGAAGAACAAAGAGACAGTGTGTACTATGGTAGAAAATTTGCTAAAGGGCCTCTCTTTTTTTCCAGCAGACATTGAGCTGTAATAACTACCGAGTCCTTCTTATTATCAAAGTGTTTATACAAACTGGCAGTTCTTCACCTCCAAGCTGAACCATGCTGTTTGTATTTTCCAGCTGAAGGAAGACATGAAATACAAGCACACAACAGAGAATAAAAAAATAGCTGTGTTGTGAAACGTGTGTCCACATCATGTAGCAAAAGGTTGACAGATCCAGCTATAATATCATTGGTTTCCTCCATAAGGTCTGTTTGCTGGAGCAGTTCATATGTGGATCCACTGTTAATTAACAGCATGGAAGAGTCGGAGAGCTTGGCATGAGAAGAAACTCCTAACCAGAGAATGGATGAAGGATGGACAGACATTGCAGTTTTGAAAATGCAGATGAAAAATGACTGAGTAGGGGAGTAATGGTGGTAGGGCTGCTCCAGCACTCAGGGTCTCTCAGTTCAGATGGTTCCTGAAGGCAGCAGCCTTTTCGTCCACTGCAGAGGGTCTTGTCACAGTGTTGGCTGCATGCCTCAGAAGAGTGGTCTGGACTGTGGACTGGGCCCTGGCTACGTGTTCAGTTTTTAAGATTTGCTGTGTAGCTTTGAGGGCTAGAGCTTTTTAGTGTAAAAAAACTGAAATTCAAAAGCTGTGATACTGAGGTAAATGTGCCCAGATGCTTTGAGATTCTGCTTCTGCTGTATGCAGCTCATGAGAGCTATTCCAGCACACAGCAGGAAAGCAGCTGTGGTGAGCTGAGTAGATCCCAAGCACCTCACTGCCTAACTGTACTGCTACTGGCACCCAAAATCTTAGCTGACTTAGAGGACCTCTGCTCCAGCAGGGTCTGCAGATTGACACATCTACTCTGAATTTCTGCTGTCGTAATTGCAACAGTATTTGTGACTACATCCTATTCTTCACAGAAACAAAATCACTTCAAGGACAATATAGCCCATGAAGCTAATGTGTGGCAGTACCCTGTGGGATGGCTGGGTCTGGTCTTTGCATATCTAATTGGTTACACATGCAAATGCACTGCAAGTTAAAAAGATACCACAATCATTTTACTGATTTTGCCTGACTCAATAGAGAATTATAAAAAAAATAGAACCTGATAAACAATTTTTTTGTTGTTGTTATTTTTTATTACCAAGTGCAATTAGTGATTTGCTTTCCATTTACACAATGTTTAAATGATATATGCTATATTTTGGAACCCCTTAGTGAAAGCAGTTGTGTATGTGCAAGCCAATGGGGTCCATTTTAAATTATTTTTACTGTACATAAATTATCTAAAACATGCTGTTAATTATTGCATTAAAAAGATAAGCAAAGGCTTTCACTTCATTGATATATGAACATGAGGAACAAGCACAGTTTAAAAAAAAGAAAGAAGTGTCTTAGTAGCTGAGTAGATGTGACAACCCTCTGTTCTGACATCTTCTGGACATCTTCTGGAGATACAAACCATTAGAGAGTGACTCTTTGGAACCAGGCTCAGTACCATCACATGCTTTCAGCTAGTCACACAGAAATAAACTACAAACCCAAGTGGTTGGCCTGTAAATGAGAAAGCCAAGAAAGAGCTAAGAACAGAACAAAGGTCTTCTGGCTGCCTGGACTGTATGTGGCATTAATAATAAAATAAATTATTCTCCGTGTCTCTGATAATGCTTTTCAGCTGCTAACATCACTGCCTGCTTATCTAACACTGTCCTCATCCTCCTTCCTGCTACGTTCTGTGCTGCTTATACTTGTGATAGACAAAAACAAAAAACCAACAAACCCTCAGGAATTATATCACCCAAGTTCATTACAGATCCTGGATCTGCAGAGGTGAAAGTCTTGTGTAGTATCGCAGTGTGTTAGCCTCCCCAGACTGGTTAATTTTAAAGTGATCATTTAGCTCTGACCTGGAAACACACAACAGCCTTCAAAATCAAAACAATCTGTTTAGGCAGGTGGGAAATGAAACCAGTCCTAATGGCTGTAATGGTTTTCTGTGAAGGCCCCAGGCCTCATTTTGTCTCTGATAGCAATATAATCTTTTATAGCGTCTGTGAAGTTTCCTAATAAATAAACATTCCTTGTTCCCGGTGGTTGAAGATGCTGTACAGGTGCATCATGAAAGTGCACTGACAGACCGTCAGCTTTCAATTCAAGCCCGCTTGTCAAGATCATTTTACAAGATATTTCAAAGGAGTACATAAGACATAAAAAAAGCAATGTAGCTGCAGCAGGGATTTAGTAATAGATTCCCTTGCTGTCTGGGAGCTGTTAGGGATATAAATTGCATCAGTTTTCCCAAATTCTTTCAACTCCATAATTAGCAGTGCTTGCAGATGTGACCTTAGTTTGGCAAGTGGGAAGGGAATGAAGGAAGGTAAGAAATATGAAGAACAGAGAAAGAGCAGCTGCTCCAGAATATTTTCTGTAACTCCAGCCATTCCTCACTCTTGGTTGTTTTCCCCGAACTGGAAATGGGATTAAAATAAGGAAGAGAGGAGAGAGATTAATTCCTCAGTTGCTAAAAATGCAGAGAAAATCCCTCTTTCCCAAGTTTGGTATTTTTATAAGTTCCCATTTCTGTTTCACTTCTCTGTGAGGAAGACAAACATTGTTTCCCTGCAGCTACTGTCTAACATGACACAGGGAGAAACAAAATAGGTAGGCAATGAAGGGAGTTAAAATACTAGTTTGATTATTGAAAAATTACACTGCAGTATCATAAAATTTTTCTACATGCAGCATTGTACCTTGGTGCCTTAAACCCTGCCATGGTGCAGGTCCTGCCTGGATCACAAACTTAAAGTTATCTTCACAAAATCCCTGTGAATTGCTCTGCTTCCCCATTTCGTAGATGGACACCAAGACACTGCTCTGTCCACTCCCTTTTTCAGTGCTGGGTGTGGCAAGGTGTGTTATTCTGTAATACAACAAATATGGTAGATTCTCTAGATTTTATTTTGTTGCCTTGTCATACAGCTATGAATAATGTATTCCTGCCCTTCTATACTCACCACACTTAGAAATACTGGTGTTGTAGTAGGAACTTCTATAAACATCTGATCCCATGGAGCAGCAGAACTGTAGATGACAGTGAACATGAGTAACCACTTAAAATCATCCTTGTGGAAAGTTTAAAAGTTATGAATAATCCAGTTAAATGCAGGGGGGCAAAAAAGTGTTTTATCTTATAATATTTAGAGCCAGATGCATCATTTGAGTAAGAAACCAATGTGCCTGAATTAGAAATGTCATGGCTTCAAAGAAACGGAGTCAGTAGTTCAGAATGAGTGACATAGCTTTTGAAGGAAGGCAAGCAACGCTGCTTTCTCAAAAGCAATCAGAAAAACAAATTGTGTACACCTAAAAATAAATAGTGTGAAGTATAAATATGTGACATAACATAGAAATAAGAAGAGAATATTCTTCCCCAGGAAAAAAACTGAAATTGTATTTTATCTGTATTGGACCACAAACGCTGTTTTCTTTAGAAGGGAGGCTGGCGTTGCAGTAAGGACACAGTTTTTCCTGCTAGGTTTGCCTTGAAAAGCCTTTGCCTGACTTAATGCAGTAGAACAGAGTGAGCCCCTATTCCTACCTTCACATGCAGTTCAAGCTCTACTTTTTATGGATTCTAGCTTCTTTCATCTTTTTTTTTGTTGTTTTTTTTTACCAAAGATACACATTTCTACTGCTGCAAATCAGCTTAGACACTACAGCAAGAATTACCTACCTAAAAAATAGGCATTTTATTCATTTTAGTAACTGGAAACAAATGGCCTTTTACTCATGGTCCTGTGAGCAGATAACTGAAATGACTGTGCATATGGAGCATTTCTGTGTGCTTATGTTGCAGTATGACACAGAAAGATCAAGGAAGCTTAGTGAAAGGGACAGCAAGAGAGAACAATGCTTTCACAGAGAGGGCACACGCTATTAACCTGTGTCCTTCTTGACAGGCATTACTCAAGCCTGCTCTTAAATCCCACATTCCCAACTAAATTATGCTCTTGAGCTTGACTGTCACTACCATTAGAAATGTGTACCTAATGTTGAACTAGGGTCTCCTGATCTTGGCCACCCTGCGCAAGCAGCATGGTCCATCCATCTCCTCTCTACAGCAGCCCTTGGTGTAGGGCAGTTGTCAATCCACACACCCCCAGACATGTCTTTCTTTTTAAACAACCCCAATTCATTCAGTCTGTAATTAATGACAGTCCCTGCCCCAAGCAGCTTGGTAGTAGGCCCGATCAGCCTGATGTCATTACTTTACCATGACAATTTTTTAACTAACTCCATGTGATATTCCATCTGTCTGACACTATTAAAAACTTTTTATATAGCCCTTATTATTGTACTTGCTGAGCTCCCCGCAAATATCACAGTGAGGAAGGGAAGTGCTGTTATCCCCATGAAGGCACAGACAGACCATGACCTGCCAAGATCACACAGTGAGTCTTATCAGAGAATTAAATGTAGGTCTCCTAAAGTCCTTGGCCAGCTCCAGCTGTATGGTATGTGATGCTCCTGAAGTAGCAAGCAGATAGCGAAAGTATGAGATGGTATGTGAGAATTTCATTATTTTTTAATAAAATACCACTTTATTTTTAATAAAGGTAAGATTATGGCATGGTATCCCAGCAAAATGCAGTTAACTAACACTTTTTTTTTTTTGTCCTGTCTGAAGTAATTTTATAACAGCACAATTACATCATTTACGACATTAAATTCTCAAGAAGTTTGCAGTTAAATTCTGTTTGATAAGTGTAAAGTTAAAGCACTAGCATGTGGGTAAGGCACCTAATGTTAGCTAAGTGGTCCTCAGCTATATTTCCCAGAGCTTGCTGCTGTGTGATTTGCTTTCTGCTTTCTGTTGAAAAAAGGATGTGTTAATGGGTGGTCCACCAAAGGCATGTGAAAGTCCTACCTGGTCCTCAACAAAGAGAAGCATTCTTGCTTTAGCCTTCAAGACATACAGACTGCCAGGAGCAAATACATTTTTAGCACTGCACACATGCATTAGTTAAGAATCAACATCTTGCATCTGTGCTGTAGATGCATAGAAGTACCCTTCTGGCTGGCACTTTCAAAGTGCAACCATTCTAATAATGAAAATACCAAGAAAACATTAATTCTGCTAAGTCTGATTTTGCTCTTTACAAATGCAGTGCATCAAGAAATGAGAACCACAGTAGTTTCTGCTTGAGATTATTTTGCTTAGTCCTAGATTAAGTCTTATTTAACTCACTGAATGTCTTCCCATAATGTGTACAGATTATTGTAACATCTCTTTAAAGGTCATTTTTTAGAATCATCTAAGCAAAGAAACACGAAATAAAGACACTGGAACTGTTATCTATCTGAGAGCTTAACAAAAGGTATGCTGGCTTAATTTGAGCCAGGGGAGCTGGATGGAGATTGTGTTTAACCAGAATTGCTGGCAAAAATACGCTTCAGTAGAGCCAGAACCACATGTGGCCATTCCACTTTAATTGTGCTTGTTTTAAAAGATAGGTCTTTAACATTTACCATCTTCATGCTTGCTGTCTATTTATGAACTGAAAATAAAAGCTCCCCAGGCAGCCATACTAAGACCTCAAGCCTAAAATGTTTCAGCTGCAAAATCTGTGCCGAATATGACCCATGCATTTTTTTGGTGGCCATAAGAAGATTGGACTTCTGTGCTGCTTTTTACCCCCGAGTCCCCAGGCCAGTCCTAACCCAGAGAGCGAGTGTTTTGATACTGGAAGTATCCCCTTGGTGAGGTCAAAGGCAGTGGCAGCAGTGCTACTGGTTCGAAGGCAGCCTTCTGGAATATACTACAAAACCCCAAAGTACGCTCAACAATAACAAAGCATTAACCACTGACCCGCAGCTTGGTGCAATTCAATCCCACCATCAGGCAAACATGAAAATGAGATCCCAGAGGAAAGAAGGTTCAGATGTTCAAGACCAGAGAAACTGGGTGAGGAACACAGACAAGATGGAAGTTCTGTAGACTGAGGAGAGCAATGGGGAAGTTGCCAGTTCAGTGGTAGGATCTTTTAATACCCTAAATTTCAACATGCACTTAGCAGTCAGTGGTTTTGCTCCACTTTGACAAATCAGCTTATAGCACATTAACTCTGTCCCTACTATGGCAGAAGGTAGCTATTCTAATTATAAATTGGTTTAGTTTGCTTTGTTCCAGAGTTTGCTTCAGAGCTTCAGGTTTTGGAGTTAAGTTGGATGTTTGCATCAGTATGCAGGTGCTTACCACAGCGGGGGGACATTCTGAAGCCTGAAAGACCTAAGCACCGAAGTCTGACTCAGCTTTACCTCGTGCCAGTTGGTTGCAGGTTTGCACCACTGGAACCAAGTATATTTCAGTGTGAGTCAGATGCTAAACTCTTGAGCACCCTAGAAAATCCCAGTGAAAAATGCTGTGCTTGGGTAAGGACCCATGGGTCTGTGTGCAGTGAGGCTGGCTGTACTATGCACTTGGCAGCCAGCATTGCAAGAAGCTGGAGAGGGGGGCCCTGGCAGGACTGCAAGCTCTCTAGTTGTTGTTACAGTGCATTGCTTTCTTCCCCAGAACACGCTCACTGCAGATGATGCTTCTCCTGAAGACAGCTTCACCCTGAACCCTGAGGATAGAAGAGAATATCCCGATCTCCAGGCTGCCCACCGTCCGTTCCCTAAGCAGCGATTCAGGCAGGAAAACGGGCATACATCCTTGCAAAGAGATGGACCCAGATCTTTCCTCCTAGATCTCCCAAACTTCCCTGACCTATCAAAAGCAGATATAAATGGTCAGAATCCCAACATTCAGGTACAAATTTATATTAATGTCTGATATTTTTATGAGCTGTACAGAATTATTTTACTGAACCAAGACAGCTTTCAGCCTGCCTTCCACAATATTCAGTCAGAACAGTCTCCCTACCAATAGCACCAAGTGAGAATTCATATAATAAAATATAACAATACATAATACACTTTTTATTTGAAGTGAATGTACAGATTTCCCTTTTTTAATGAATTTCTCTTTGGATAGTGTTGGTTGAATAATTGTGTCTATCAATATAGACCTATTTGTGATGCTAAAGTCACGTTTGCCTTTGCCATTTTGGAATATACTATCTTAATTGATATCAAATGGATATTTGAAATTCTGTTTTCAATTCTATTGTTAAATCTGTGAACAGATTCTCTTTTGGTTTGCTATTATAAAATGCAACCATCTCCAGAGGGTATGAGAGAATACGTCTTCAAATGTCAGCTCAAAATATGGTCATCTGTATGGAACAGAGGCATAGAAGTTAATTTCTGCAGCAGCTGCTTGGAGTAAAAAAAAAAAAAAAANTAAGCAGTCTTTTTTAACCAAAACAATAAATTGAAAAGTTGTTCTGTCTAAGATGTGCTTATAAAAACAATACAGCAATAGAACTGGTTTCCTGGTTAAATTAATTCCTGGCTTCTTATAGTTCCCCAACCCACAAAATTACCATCCTTTTGATATATCTAAGAAATATATACGTAAAGATACAACAGATCTATTGGTAAGAACCCAACACGATCGGGCGAGAACAAGTTGTTTCCAAGTTGACACTCCATTATGTCATAGATGGTTCACGAGTTAAGCAGCCTAATGGATTTGGACTGAGTGTGGGCCCAACACTCAGTGGGCCAAGGTAGTAAACATGTTCAACATGTGGTGACTTGCACACTTCCCTCACGCTAGGAGAAGCCTTCCAGAAAACCTTAGGAAGGGAAAGCAGGGAAAGCACTGGGGCCTCAGATTGTGGCAAGAGGTAAACAGTGTAACATCATTGTTTGAACAGCTTGTAAACCACAGAGGAGGAAACAAAAGCCTTCTCTGATTGGTAACAGCATTTAATGTTTAGATCCAGGGAACAGATAAATGGGATGGAAATTTTTCCCTGGCTTGTCTTTATGGTAACTGTTTCTGCTATTACCTCTTTTTCCAGCACCTGATCTTGGATAGGTGTCAGCCAGCTATGTCAGCAGTTTTGCTGGACTCTCAGAACTGGGAAGCCTAGTCCTGTAAACTGGAAAACATTGGGCAACAGTAATCCCAGAGCTGTAGTACACAAGGATCAGCTCTTGCAGAAACAAGCTTGATAAATTCTGCATTATATTTGCTCTGCTTACTTAAGTGCATAGACAGGATATACAGAGCTTCTTTTAAGTTCCTGGTTTACTGTCCTGTAGCAGGCCAGTCCTCATAGAGATAAACCAGAATCATTTAAAGTTCATTTCTTTGCCTAAAGGTNATAAAAATTAATTTTTGGAGCAACTGCTTGGAATAAAAAAAAAAAAAAAAAAGTCTGCAAGAAACTTTGTTATAAGTTATTCCTCAAACTGTTCTTGGGTTTGGAATGGCCTCTTACAAGCCACTTGCATCTTGAAACTTCAAGGATTAGAAAGAGGAAAAAATGAGAGATTTGTTTTTAATTCAGAGTCCTAAAGCAAAATTGGCATTAATAAGCAGTCTTTTTTAACCAAAACAATAAATTGAAAAGTTGTTCTGTCTAAGATGTGCTTATAAAAACAATACAGCAATAGAACTGGTTTCCTGGTTAAATTAATTCCTGGCTTCTTATAGTTCCCCAACCCACAAAATTACCATCCTTTTGATATATCTAAGAAATATATACGTAAAGATACAACAGATCTATTGGTAAGAACCCAACACGATCGGGCGAGAACAAGTTGTTTCCAAGTTGACACTCCATTATGTCATAGATGGTTCACGAGTTAAGCAGCCTAATGGATTTGGACTGAGTGTGGGCCCAACACTCAGTGGGCCAAGGTAGTAAACATGTTCAACATGTGGTGACTTGCACACTTCCCTCACGCTAGGAGAAGCCTTCCAGAAAACCTTAGGAAGGGAAAGCAGGGAAAGCACTGGGGCCTCAGATTGTGGCAAGAGGTAAACAGTGTAACATCATTGTTTGAACAGCTTGTAAACCACAGAGGAGGAAACAAAAGCCTTCTCTGATTGGTAACAGCATTTAATGTTTAGATCCAGGGAACAGATAAATGGGATGGAAATTTTTCCCTGGCTTGTCTTTATGGTAACTGTTTCTGCTATTACCTCTTTTTCCAGCACCTGATCTTGGATAGGTGTCAGCCAGCTATGTCAGCAGTTTTGCTGGACTCTCAGAACTGGGAAGCCTAGTCCTGTAAACTGGAAAACATTGGGCAACAGTAATCCCAGAGCTGTAGTACACAAGGATCAGCTCTTGCAGAAACAAGCTTGATAAATTCTGCATTATATTTGCTCTGCTTACTTAAGTGCATAGACAGGATATACAGAGCTTCTTTTAAGTTCCTGGTTTACTGTCCTGTAGCAGGCCAGTCCTCATAGAGATAAACCAGAATCATTTAAAGTTCATTTCTTTGCCTAAAGGTTGTAAAAGATGGCCTACTCTCAGGAAAAACAGGATTATAGTGAATTCTTGCTCATTAAACAGTACCATACTAACCTGAATGGAAATAATACACTTGTTGACTTGCAAAGTTCTTGTCAGCTGTTCAGCAGGTGAGAGTAGAATCAATTCTCATTCTTCTTTTTGCAAAATGGCTTCAGGCTGTGTAAGGTAAAATCCTGGAGGTGTTAATTCTAAAGTCCTCCTAGGACAATGGAAAGGAGAAAAAAAGCCTCTGTGTGTTATCTACCATAGTGGCCACCTTTATTTCTCAAAGACCGACAACTTCTTTTCCCACAATTTCTTCTCCCTTCTACTAGTAAAACCTGCATAGACTAAATATAGCAGTTTTAAGAGAAATTATACCTGGAAATTAAAAAAACTTAATACAAAGATCTAAAACTCAGCCTGAAAAAACAGGACAAAAAGATACTCCAGTGTACTGTTGTCCCAGCAGTACTTGACACAATGGCAAATGAGCAAAAAAGGGAAAATACTTATTGTTTGTCAGGCAATGGCATTCTGTTACTGCTAATGCTCTTCAAAGAACTAGAGTCTTCTTCAGTCTTCACAGCCAGTCTACCTGAAACACAGCTGTGTGAGTTCCAGTCACGATGAATGCATTAAACATTTTGGATGAAGTGACAGGTTCCAAGCAGAAACTGTGCAGAGTTAGGTAGGTTTCCTGTTCTAAAAAGATGTTCACATGCCCTGGAAAATTGAAGAAAATCTGTATATTATTAAATCTGTTGTGATTATTATCCTCACTTTGAGTTCTGGTAATAACTGGTAGTGATTTTAAGTCTGAAGAAGTTAATTCTGCCTGGTTGGCAATATGTTGTCTTTATCATTTTGCACAAGGCCTGTGGGCTGCATCCACCACTCATGCCAATCCAGTGCTGCTGTGTTAGCTTTATTTATTCTCTTTAATATCTATTCGTTTCTACCTTCTCTGAAAAAAACATCCACACAGAACCACCCACTCTAGGAACATATGCAGCTACAGAGCAACAAGGCTGTATGACATGCTTTTAAGAAAGAGCTGCAGGGGTCAAACCAACTCTTCTCCAGGTTCATCCACCACCATTTCCCTCACCTCCATCTATAGCACATGTCACTTTTAACACATTTTCTTAGATATATTTTTACGGTAGCATTTATGTTAGAAGCTGCTGGCTTCACAGCAGTGGAAAGCAACACCCTCTTGGTATCATCACAGATGACTTGGTAGTATCTATACTACTAAGTTCTGACCAGTACATCAAATCTAGCATGGTAGGAATCATAGGGACCCAGTAGTGCTTATTTCTTGTAATGCTGAAGGTCCTTCACTTTTCATCAAGTCCAGAAAACTGTTCTAAAAGTGAGGTATTGTGATATAACACGAAGTAAATTAGTGTCACTACTAATATAATTTTAACCAAGGTTGTTACATGCTGTAAACTGAAATTTACCTTTCAGTGTCTTACAGTAAACTTATTTCTACTCTGTTCCCTCACTGCTGGCTTGCATTTACCCTCTTTATGGAACGACAAGTTCTGCACTGCAGATTTACATTGGTTGTATGAAGGAAATGGGAAGGTGTAGAATCCACTGCTTGCACAATATTCCAAATGTAGTTCTTCCTGAAACATAAAGTTCTAGTTGCTTAGGGCAATGTTTACACCATTAAAGTGAATTCAGAAACGGTGTCTCAGTAAACAGAAGGAAGTACACAGATCTTGTGCACTCCAACAAGTGAGAATAATATTTATCGTCTGTATATTTTTGGCCAGCACAAAATTGGATGTTGTACCAAGACATCTGTGCTCGATCCATTTATTCATTAGAAATTAAATGCAGATCTGTTGTTTTAATGTACCTGTGCCTGTGCCAATTGTTTTTAACAATTTTTAGAAGAACATCCTTATTTATAGCTCACACACCTTAAAAGAAGTGGCTTCATTTTAGGCTTGAATACATCTGGGGATAATTGTGAATTTATACAAGAGCCATTTTATCACAGACATTTTGGGAAGCTTGAGAAAAAAAAAAATCTTTACAGTTTTGATAATCAGAAGAAGTAATAAGAGAAAATGAATTCTTTAAAACAGTCTCCAAAATAGAAATACACAACCAGATCTATTGTTTAATTTTTTGAAAGAACATGGTTTTTGTTGGATTAGTTACACAACATGAAAGCTTTTCCAGAGCTGCTTTAAATGCCCACTTTTTAATGACTAGTTCTAGATCTGATTTCTTTTTCTGTTTTTATAAGCAGTCCCCCAGTATAGCAACTGATCAAAGGTACATGTTTGTGTAGCATGTATACGTATAGTCATGGGTAATGTTGTTAAGTCTCTGTAAAGACTAGGAAGAATTCAGTGAAAGCTGATTTTTCAAAATTTTAAACTGAGATAGGGGAGCAGTTGATGACCCAAAGCAGCAGCCTCTTCTCACAACTCTGGCTTAACTTTTGGAGGGATTACTGGGACCACTCACTGATTCCTTCCTTGCCTCTGGAAGAGTTAAATGGGGCTGGGAAGAGTTTAGCTAAGTCCCTGAAAACAAACAGATCTATAGTCAACTGAACCTGTCTTTTTTTATTTCCAAGAGTTCAGACATTCCCAGAATTGTTCATAGAGTTTCTTTAAGTCTTTTTTTCTTTTTCTATGCCATATGTTAAAAAACTTGGTAATAAAAGCTTCAAACAGTGTCGAGAGGACCACAGGTGTATGTCAGAGCACCATGCTGAATTTTGCTTTTGTTATGTTCTGTTTTTAAGTAGCTTGTGTGTTGAAAAACTCATTTTAAAGGCCTTTGTAATAAGCATCCTTGCAGGCCAAACCAGACTGAGGAGAGGTATATGATTGCAGAGGCATGTCATGACAGTAAGTTGGTGTCAGTGCTGTTGGAGGGCTGATGAGGGCTTACAACCCTGGAGCTTTGTACGTTACACCTGCCTCTCTACCCCAGTGGTGGAATACAGCTCAAAAGTGGCTCTCTCCCTGTAAATCCTCTTTTGCTTAATAATTATTTTATATCATATCCCTGTAGTTCGTCAAACTATACCTGGCTGAAATAGTGCAACTTCATGCTGTGTCACTATCCTCTAGTTACAGGTTACCACTGAAATGGAATGATTAGCAAGTGCCCCTTACGGGCTTTTTTTTTGTGAGAGGGGTTTGGTTTTTGGTTTTGGTTTTTCTTTTCACTTTGCTGAGTCATTGCTTACTGAGTTAATGTGGTCTTAAAAATACTTGCTACTGAAGCACTCAAGTCATACTAATTTTCACAGTGCTAAAGCTGTGCTACAGGACAGCAGTGCAGTGTTACACTCAGTAACACTACTTCCTTTCACTTATTGTGAAAACTGTTTTGCTTGGATAGATGCAACAATTTTGAGTCCCCGAACTAACCCTGATGTTTTCAAACTTATGAAACCCATTTTCATTCTTGGTCTGTAGAAACTGAGGTTTAATGAAGTAATCATTCCACGTCCGTATTTAGTCTGGGAGTGAAAAATCTCATGTGTAAAGATGCTATTAGGCTGACAATTTCACTTTCCCTCACTCTTGTTTTTCCCCCAGTGGAGCATCTTAGTGGCCTCTAGAGTTGTTTCATTTCAATGGCTTGGTCTATGATCAAACACAAAGCATAAAATAGATGCAAAATCTCCATTCTCAAAAAAAATGTTGTGTGAACCTTGTCTTTGCAGCTGTGTCTGCAGCTACTCAGCCATGGCAGTAAGTCTGTACTGCTTCCTGTGCCACACTCCTCTATGGATCACAGGTAGCTGAAGAAATGCGGACACTTATTTTCTTTTTTTTGGGTGTGTATTGTGATTTTTACTTAATAACAATTGTATAAAACTAAACCTTTTATCCAAAATGCAACTCTATAGAGCCAGAAAGAGCTGCTGGCTCTCATCTTGGCAGGGTTTGGTTTCCCAGAGTGGTGAGCCTACCCCATTGTGTGATGGTGCTGTAGGGAGGCCATGTGAGGGGCTGGGCTGAGCTGCCGCTAGAGGGCAAGGTAGATGCAGGCCCTGGGCTCAGTGTCTTTCACCTTCACACTCGTGGACGCCACCCAGTCTTGCATCAGTCGAGGTCCTTGGAACAGGCTCTGTGCCCTGCTGTTCTTCATACTTGCCTCAAAGTGAGCTTCAGTGTAATTAGAGTAACAGATTTGTTTTTCTTTTTCCTGGTGAGATGTGTTCAGGTTTAAACATCTTTTCCCCATAATGCAGAAAATTCTGCTGCAAAGGTTTTAGCCACAGCACAGGTTATTACTTTTCCCAGCCTTGTTCCAAGGTCTGATTCAGCAGAGATAGCACAAGGACTCACTCAGCTGCTGGGCTGAGTGATCTCCGGGCTCAGTGATCTGCATATGGTTCACAAGGTGCAAACTCTCCAGTATGACACAGCCTCTCTGCCAGGCAGCGCTGTCATCTGTCTTCGTTGTAGAGAAAGATGCCCACTGACAGTGATACTGACAGGCTGGTCTGTTTGAATCCCGTAGGTCACCATTGAAGTGGTGGATGGCCCTGACACTGAGACAGAGAAGGATCTGCAGAAAGAGAGCAGCAAACCGAGCTGGCCAGTCCCATCGCCTGACTGGAGGAACTGGTGGCAGAGATCCTCCACCTTAACTCGCATGAGCAGTGGTGACCAGGACTACAAGTATGACAGCACTACTGAGGACAGCAACTTCCTAAACCCTCTTGGTGGGTGGGATAGTCATGGACCCAGTCACCGGACATTTGAGTCCAAGGAGCAGCCAGAGTATGGTATGTTTGTGTTCCAGGCCTCTTATGGGCATCTTGGGATTGTAAAAATGAGTTTGGGAGAAATGAGAATGGTGAGGCATTACTGACAATGGGCCAAGCAAAATAAAATTTTTCAACATGTGGCTTTTGTTCATCAGCTTTTAAATACAAATCTGTGCAGATGCACAAGCTGTACTGTGGTAGCTGCATTCCACTAGTAAGTCTATAATCTTGAAAATCATACCAGTTATCCCATAAGAGGACCTTTTTTTAGTCCTAAGTGTACTTTTTTAAAAGCAAAGGAAACAAGGTTTCATATTTATTTTTAGAGTAAGGATAAGTACAAATATAGAATCGTGCAGTGGTTTGGGAACCAAAATACAATTATTGGATAAATAAGCAAGATCTAAAATGTGGTAGTATTTGGTGGATACATAAATAAGATGAATTATGTTGGTGCATGTGTGGGGAGTGGCATATGCAGCAGGAACATTGTGTATTTGCGTGTGTAATTCTCTTCCAGATGTGTCATGGCGAAAACAATTGTTTTCAGCTTGTTGTATGAAACAGTTGCAGAAACTAGAAACAGAGAAGCTACAGTTATTCACTGCCACGACAGGCTGTGACTATCCACAGTGTCATGACTCAAAGGAGGTGAAGCAATAATATGCTCACAGGTAGCCAAGAGCCCCTTGGATTTAAGCTGTACATAAATACAGAAGATTTTTACTGAGAGCACGGTTTGAAAGCCACAGTATTTTTATCCTGACACTGCTGTTGTGGTCCCTGGATACTTCAGAGTGGCTCTCATGCACTGATTCAACCTTATTTTTCCCCCTGTTTTGATTAACTTTGAGTCCTAGGACCATAACAATTAAGAAAATGTGGAATGGTATATTTAAACACATACACATGTACTAAATTTTGTGGCCAGAGGATTAAAGTCTATCCCTTCTTTTTTGCACCTGCATTTATTTGTGGGCATGCCTCCTTACCAAGAATCAGGTAGCTAGTTATTTATTTGGGTAAAATAAAATTGCTTGCAATATATAGTTCTGGTAGAAAAAAAAATAAGAATTACAAATATAAAAATAGGAAGAACAGGTTGAATTCCAGCTGAAAATTTAATGTGATTAGTAATAGCAGGTACTGTGTGTTTCATAGTGCAATATAAACACCAGGTAGGAAGACACAAAATTTATCGTAGCACTCTCAACCATACACCAAATCACCCTACTAATTGGTAAAGGCTCCTGACCTTCTGACTAACCTAAAATGCCAGGAGGATGCAGCAGCAGATCCTGCCTGTATGGGGCTTTATGCTACTTCCACCCATTGACCTGTCACAAGTTTCACAGCTCAATCTCCCTCATCCTGCCCCTGAGAAAATGTTCTGTACTGCTCTGCCTGCGGCCTCTGGGCCTCTCAGGCTGGGATCTTCCACAAGCATTGCACCTGCTCACCCTCCTTCTTCCTCACCAACCACATGGAGCCAAAAAAATACAGAGCTAGGAAGGAGAGCAGGGTCAGGGAGAGAGGGCAGCTCACATTCTTCCTAAGGCATCTTACATCTCCTCAGTCTGTTCAGATTCCACAGTCGCAGGGCTTTGCACACAGATGGTAGCCACGTTCCCATCCACATCACACTGTGGACACCTGATGTGGATGTGATGGCTTCCCCATCAGCAGCAGCCTAGGAAAAGCACATAAGGGCCCTGCCACAAGGAAGTCACATCTAGGCAGCTTGCTATGAGTGAGATATATAACCTTCCAATACTCCTGGCAATAAATGTTTAATAGCACCCCACAGAGTTGTCATCAGTCATTACATATGGTACAAATCAAGCTACGTGTTCTACTAACCAGCTCAGGAAGCTCACAGACAGCATGGCAGTTGGGGGGTGGAGCAGGAATCACGTGTAGCACAGGCTGGTGCTGGCAGGGATCTGTCCCCGTGTCTTGCCTGTACATGCACATTTAGCCTGTAGCTAGAGAGCAGGGCTGGCTCAAAGTCACTAAATCCAATTTTGCTTTGCTACCAGTGCTGGTTTATCCCAAATGAGCAAACGCTGCAAGTTATGGTCACAGGGTAGTTAAATGTCTCCTGTAGATTGCAGAGAAATCCATTAAGCCAGACATGCCCTAGCAAGAGACAACACACAGCTGGGGAGGACAGTGAAAAGGCAAGAAAACTGGGATTGCTCCATAGACTCCATTTGGTGGCCTTCACAGGGCAGGATGTGCAACAGTTAGCAAAGGAGCCTGGTTCTAAAGGGTTTAGATACTTAGAGTGCCACCAAGTCACCATGGTGCAGACTGGCCTGTTTGCCCTTGGATGTCTACCAGAAGAGAATAAAGTAGCATTTCATTTTCAGAATGTTCCTTCAACTAAACAGACTTGATGTTATTTACTAATTAATGTGAAACGCTACAAATAGCATGTTTTTCTGGGTGCAAGGTGCACATGTGATTCCCTATACTCATGGCAGTGTTCCTGTAATATGCTTCCTTTTCAAGGGATTGAAAAATAAAGTTGGAGTTTTCACGCATACCCTCAGCCTTCCATAGTCCAACATCGATCGTGTCCGAAAAATTAATTTAGTATTGTCATGCATTGCTGTGTGTTTTCAAAAGAAAACTTAATTTATCCTGTGCCTGATTAGTCTGTGGTCAGAAAACATATTCCTATAGACAGGGAAGTTATGCGAATAAATGCGTACTGTTAGTTCATGACCCAGCTTTGCAGCTGAGGATTCTCAGCTGCCAAAAGGTCAAAAGAGAAAGGAAGTATTTTTTCAAATAATGTTGCATGCATTTCCCCGAGGAGCATCAAGTGTGAAAACCATTTAAACAGCAGGGTTACGCCTGGCGTTTAGCCCAAGCTTCAGGTAGAAACATCTGGATCCCATTCTTGTTTTGCCTTCTTAATAAAAAACACTACACAGTAGTTTTGGGTAGTAGTAGTTTTGTCTCTTCATTTCCTTCCTTCTCTTCATTCTTACCCAGACTATATTGACGGTGAGGGAGACTGGAGCCCGTGGTCCCTTTGCAGCGTCACCTGCGGGAGCGGCAACCAAAAGCGGACGAGGTCGTGCGGTTACGCCTGCACCGCCACCGAGTCGCGGAGCTGCGACAGGCCCGGCTGCCCAGGTGCGAGCCCGTTCATGGGAACCGCGGGGCGTGGGGAGAGCCGGCCCAGGCCAGAGATGAGCCCAGGGCCCTGGCCTTCCCTGCCTAGGTATGGGTTTTGGTGGGAGGAGACGTGCTAGTTTTCAAGGCCACTTATGAAATGGCAGGTGTTTTGCTAGCAATGCTATGCTGCTGGGTGCAGGCTGATGTCCCCTGGGACTTAAAAGACAAATACAGGCTTTTTCAGGTTACAGCGGTCATTTTTGTGCACAGTACATTTTGTATTCCAAACAAATTTGCATTACTTGGAGAATTTCAAAACAGCTCTGCTGACTGTTACCTCAGCAAGTTCTTGTTTTGCTGTGCACTGAATGCCAGTGTCCTGAACAAATATCTCCCTCCTCATCATGTGGCTTTTAAGTTTTGTAACAAACAGAGTTGCTGAAAGACTCCATGTGCATTAATACAAAAAAAAACCCTTTCTATACCTGCTTTGCTCTTCATTCCAGAGTTTTTGGGTTCATTGAGTATTAAGCTACTATTTCCTGCCCTAGAAAGTTGATGTTAAGGTGGAAATGTTATTTCCTTTTCATTACATGTTGAGTGATAACTGGAGAATTATCAAAGAGCGAGTTTGGTGCTGCAACAGCTGTGCACAACAAAATGAAGGAATGTCTAGTTTGGGCTTGAATATATTCAGCAAATACAGCCAAGGAGCCATATGGACCTTAGCTCCTACCCATCCTTAGGCACTGACAAAATGCTGGAGACAAAGGTGTCCTTATCATCCCCCAGCCTTCCCTTTGGTGAAAGCAGGACTATGCACTCAAACCTACATCATAAATTTTAAGCTGCTATGGAATACTTACACAGGATGTTCTTTAGATACTGCTGTTTGGATTTAGGCAAGTTTGTAAAGCAGTGATGCAGTTGTTGCCACAATTCATGAGATAGATGCAATTTTGTTACTTCCCAAGATTAGAGAGAAGCAAAAACACAGAAAGGCATAAATTCTTCAACTGGAGGTCAGGTTTTTCTAATGGGAAGTGAAATGTCAGCAGTGCTGGAGAATAGACTTTGGAGCCTCAGTGAGAGGGTTGAAGTTTCTCACAGATGTGTCACCACTGCAAGGGAATGGCTGTGAGGCAGGTCAGAAGAGTGTTTCTGCATGCTCTCATACATCCTAAAACCTCAATAATAAGGGGTTAATTCCAGAAGAAAGTGCATAGCCCCTAGTTATATTCTCCCCCCAGTTATATTCTCCAGTATTTATTACCAGCTAGCATCAAACAGTGGCAAACTTGAAAGGCTATATTCTGTCATATAACAGACCCCCAACGATCAGCAAGCAAAATATATTCCCTCTTTGAGGTTGTGCTGACATTTTTAAAATTACAAGGGCAAATCTCAGCTTCTGCTGTTTATAATTCCAACAGTGAATTACTGCCTTGTAATGGATTCTTGGGTATCTATTATTCTGCATCTACTGCTGGAGTTAACGCAAAACCCTAAGATAATTTTATTGAAAAGCAGCCTGAGGCTGTTTTGAAGCTTTGCAAGCCACTATTATGCCCCAGTTCAGGAGATCAGGAGAAAGTTCATTGGCAAGAAGATGGATGGTGAATAGACTTCATTAACCATATAGTTATGTATTTAAGAGCTTTCTGCTCTCTTTGGAGGTCTATAATTCAATGGAGAGGAAAAAACTACAAAACTGTTCCAGTGCTTCTTTGAAGAGACCTTTGTTTTAAGGCTCTATGTGCAGAAACAGTAGGAAAACACTAGGCTGGTAGGTAGGCCATACTAAAGCTCTTCCTCATGTTAAGGCTGAACCTCTTGTGTTCTAGCTTATAACTATTCCCCCTTGTCCTATCACAGGGCGCAAGTGAGAAGAGGCTGTCACTTTCCTCTTGACAATGAGCCCTCATATATTTATAAACATTTATCAAATCCCCTCTCAGTCTTCTCCAGACTTCTCCAGCCCCAGGTGTCTCAGCCTTTCCTCATAAGGCATGTGTTCCAGTCCCTTAATCATCCTTGTAGCCCTCTCGAGCAAATCCCTGTCTCTCTTGACCCCACAACTGGACACAATACTCCAGGTGAGGTCTCACCAGTGCAGAGTAGAGGGGGAGGAGAACCTCACTTGATCTGCTGGACACACTTCTCTTGATGCACCCCAGGATACCATTGTTCTTCCTGGCCACAAGGGCACATTGCTGCTCCATGGAGAACTTGGTGTCCACCAGGACTCCCAAATCCTTCTCCACAAGGCTGCTTCCAGCAGATCACCTCTAGTCTGTACTGGCGTAATTTGTTATTCTTACCCAGATGCAGGACTCAACACTTGTTGAACCTCATTTGGTTCTGCCCTGCCCAGTTCTCCAACCTGTCCAAGTCTTGCTGGATGGCTGCACAGCCTTCAGGCATGTCTCTCAATCCTCCCAGTTTCATTTAATCAGCAAATTTGCTGAGCAGACACTCAGTCCTGTCATCAGTGTCATTGACAAAGACGTTGAACAGGACCAGACCCAGCATTGATCCCTGGGGGACTCCACTGGTTATAGCTCTCCAGCTGGACTTAGCACCATTGATCACCACTCTCTGAACTCTATTGTCCAACCAGTTACTAATGCATCTTACTACCTGCTCTTCTATCCCATACTTTCTAAGCTTCTCCACAAGGATGTTAAGGGAGACTGTGTCAAAAGCCTTTCTAAGGTCAAGATAGACTACAAGAGGAGGAACAAAACTTGTTCTTACTGCTGCCCCTCCACTGAGTTAATAACTGACCAGTTTGTTGCTTAAATGTAATCTAAGATCTAAAACTTGAAAACTTTTGACCTTCCACTAAGATAAGGCTTTATCTTCCTAACACCAGAGGTTCCTAGGTCTAACCTTTTAAATGAACAATCCCTGCAGCAACAACTTCCCTACCAGAGAGAAGCACCATGCAGAGCTGAGGAGGGAGGGGATGGCAGGGAGGCAGTGGATTGCATTGTGTTATAATGAGAAAACACCACGAGCATGAAGGTGTGTTTGTCCTAGGCATCGAAGATACCTTCCGGACAGCTGCCACAGAAGTGAGCTTACTTGCAGGAAGTGAAGACTTCAACGCAACCAAACTGTTTGAAGTTGGTAAGCAGCCTATTCAATAGTTCAGTAACAGATAAGAGACTTCCTTGGATTTTCCTGGTTTGACTCTCACTGTGGGACCAAGATTTTGAGTTTACCATTAAAAAATGTCAGTAATAATGGTAATTCATTATCTTGTTTAAGTCTACGATCTGAACCTTAGTTCACTTCTGTCATAGAATCTTTTTCCTCTTAAGTCTTAGCAATTTTCTCTGCTCCTTTCATTATAAAATGGCAATTCTCTGTCCTATTCAGAAAAGAGCTGTAAGTCTCCACACTAATGGAGGGGAAGAAATCAAATATTCTAGCATTTTGCTGAAACAGCCTCAAATGGAAGATACTATAAAAGCATTTTTCATACAGCTGTCAATTAAAAAAAATAAATAAAAAAAAAAGACAGTGACTTTTATGAGCATGCATATGCTTTCATAACTGTGCGTCACACAGTGGGGCCATCCCAAGTGATTTTACAGAGCATGGCTTGTTACTGATCTATCTAAAATTCAGCCTAACCTCTATAATGTTCTGATTTCATGGCTACAACCATGGGGTGGCCACAATTAGGCACTGGATGCTGGACTAATTGGGTAAACAATGTAATCCAGCACCTCCCTCCTATGGTGGCAGAGCACAATAGTTAATGACAGCCAGGATGGAACTCTTTAAGGAGATGGAAAAACAGGACACAGATCACTAAGTCAATATTTTGCAAGAATATTTGCTGCAATAATTTTAGGTCCAGTCTTTGCCTTACTCCATCATTCTGTTAAGTGAGTGTGGAGCAAGATGTGCAGGGTTTTTTAAAAAACCTTGAAAACCATAAAACCTTAAATGATGTTTTAGGTAGGAGATAACTGGATTCTCCCAAGACTCTTGCAAAATAATAAAGTGCCAGTATTAAATATGCTACTAGCCTAGAAATCTTTTTAATCTTGGCTGTAAGTCATGGCTCTGGTGCCATTAAATACTCCTTATGTACAGACATTGATAGTATGTCATGTATACCCTTTTAGAATCTGAATCACTTTTGGTTGCATTTGTCAGCTGCCAGTATCTGTGTCTGAACTACAGCTGCTTGAAGTATCCCTTTGGGAAGATGGAAACCAAATAGGAAAAAGTAGTTGTTAGTTAAAAGAAAGACTGAATTAGGGCTTAATAATGAACTTCAGAAAAAGCAATCCAGGCCTTTCTTGCTATCTTGGTATTTCTAGTGTTGTAAGAAACTAAATCCTTCCACAACTGAATCTGATGTTCTTACAGGGTGAGTGTGTGGACTAGGGCTTAATCTGGAGACTGGCATCAACTCACTGTGATTTCCCTATGTCAGTTCTAGTGCTCATAAACCCAAGATACTGTCTCTTGTGCTGCTTGGGGATATCAGCAGCTTAATTGGAATTTGCCAGGCAGAAGAAATGACAAAGATTCTTCCTGGCGTGGTGCTGCACTCTAATTCAGACTAGCACTGCCTGAGGACCTACAGCCAGCCACACACGTGATGTCTTTATCTGACAGGACAGCACAGGAACACAGTGCAGGCAGGGAGGCAAGCTCTTTCCTTCTAAAGCAAAGCCCTGGTGCTGCAGAGTGACTCATTTACTTCACTCATTTGTTACTGGGATGCTGCATAAAGTGTCTTAAGTTTCCATTTCCTGCCCTTGAACAGATACTGATAGCTGTGAGAGATGGATGAGCTGCAAAAGTGAGTTCTTGAAGAAATACATGCACAAAGTGGTCAACGATCTTCCCAGCTGCCCATGCTCCTACCCGAGAGAAGTTGCATACAGCACTGCTGAAATCTATGATCGCATTAAAAGGAAAAACTTTCGCTGGAAAGATGCAAGTGGTCCAAAAGAAAAACTGGAGATCTATAAGCCCACTGCACGGTACTGCATCCGCTCCATGCTCTCTCTGGAAAGCACAACGCTTGCAGCACAGCACTGCTGCTATGATGAGAATATGCAGCTGATTACCAGAGGGAAAGGGGCAGGCACACCAAACCTGATCAGCATTGAATTCTCAGCAGAACTCCATTACAAAGTGGACATTCTGCCTTGGATTATATGCAAAGGTGACTGGAGCCGGTACAATGAAGCACGGCCTCCAAACAATGGGCAGAAGTGCACAGAAAACCCTTCAGATGAAGACTACTACAAGCAATTTCAAGAAGCACGGGAATACTGAGAAGATTTCCTCCTCTTCAGACACAAAATAGCATTCATTTCCTGGATGCCAAAGAACTCTTAACGGCTGCTGCTTTGTCTCCTTCACAGGGGTTGATCAGTTTATTACTAATGAATGTACATAGTTGTAATATAATACATAAGTATTTTTCATAGTGTGTGTAATTTATAAACACATATCTCCCTATCCCACACACACCTAATTTTACATACAGACATACATAAAACTTGTCCTGGTAGGATTTTATACTGCAATAATGTTCATGTAATAACACACATTTCATTTTATTCCCCAACTGTAACATAAGGGATGGGGGGGGGGGCAGCTGCTGTCACCATCAGGTCCCAAGACCCCAGCCGAGGAGAGCACATATTTAAAAGTTGTTCTAAACAACAGAAATTAAGAATGTGCTCTTCATATGGAATGGTTTACAAGATTAATGCACCTACAACATCAGTTTTCTCTATAACTGATCTCATGACTAGTACCTAATAAAGGAAGAATCTTTTTTTTTGGAAGGACAATACTCAAAAGTGAATATAGACACTTCTTAGCAATTTTTTCTTGGAATTATTCCTGTTGCCTTTGAGCTCAGGTCTTTGCACTTCACCTGGGGTAGGCTCATGGGGAGACGTAGCTGTGGTTTTCCTGCAGAGCAGAAGTCCCGGTGCATTGTCTGTGCAAGAGCTACTAACAGACCATTCCTGGAAACAGCTCAGGTATGAAGCCACTGCTTTAAGGGCTCACAACTTATGCTGAAGAGCAGATTTGCAGAGCAGCTGCCTGTGCACTGAGCAGGACCCAAGTCTTTGGATGAGAGAGGACAGTAAAGGAAATTTTGTCAAAGGGAAAAAAAATCCAACACAAAATTAGTTACTTCCCAGTTTTTAATATGAAGTGTTTAGATCTGCTTGTTCTTTCTTTTAAGGAAAGAAGTTTATTTTTTTAAAGAACAGGAAAAGTGGAGTACATGTTCCTAAATTCCCTGAGATGCAGCATGCAACTAACCCCTTGCCCTTGTTTATCATATGCCAAGTGCAGTGTCCTACAGAAGAAGCGATTCTTTAAGGAAGAGGGAGGAACTGTTCCTACCTGTCCGGGAGGAACTATTGGTGAGTTAGAATGTGTTTTTTTGTTTGTTTTTTTTTTAAAGCTAGCATTATTTTTGTAAAGTATTTATTAAATTGTAACAACTCACATGTGGAGTATATCTCTAATATGAAAGGCTTCTGTAGATGGAACTTGATTGCAAAGAATAAGACTGTTGTTAGGCAAAGGTTTTACTTCCAAATTTTTACAAAGTGCAAGTTTACATACATAATCCTGTAATTAAACAGCTGATACCTGCATTCTTATGAAAGATAAAAATTGCACTGTGGGTGAATAAATACTTACAGTTCCATCCTGTAAAAGGTTGTTCCGCTGCAAGTCAGTGTCTTCATTTGGAAAACTAAGGCTAAATATTCCCAGAGAATGGCCTGTGTTGGGGTTATGTGTCGGGATACACATGTGCACTGCTCACGCAGCAGCGAAGCTGAGCTTGCACTGCAGCCACTCAGAGCTGAAAGATTCAAGACAGCCATGAAAGACAGTTCCTCCTGCTGTGTACATACATACATGCTGTACATCTTTTCTCTGGGTCCACTGGCCTTCAGGTGCTGGTTGACTGTGATTTCCCAGGCAGGCATGTGCACAGTGGTCCTCCCAGCATTAACATACGCATCATAAGTCCGCTGAAGTCTGGGAAGTGTCAGGCTTCTGTAGCTCTGCCTGAGTGGTGCAAATCAGGGGATTAAGAAGCAGCCTGCGCCTTGGACACCCACTCTGACCAAACAGCATAGGCTGCAAGGGCTCTCCCTGAATCTGCCAGGCCTAGCCTGACAGGCTGCAGAACCTCAGCACTGCACGTATGCTCCAGATGTCCAGGAACACAGTGGTGCAGGCAAAGCTACTGCACATACGCAACAGCATCTGGTCCACTGAGGTAACTTCCACAGCTGGAAGTCTCAGTCAAGCCATCATCTTTTCCCAGACACAGGCTCGAGTTGGATGCAGGGGGAAACGTAGGTATATTCTAGCACTAGCTAATAGTAACAAAACATGGTTAGTTGAGCAAGAGGGTAAACATGGGGATCGCCCCTTAATTTTTATAGAAACCAGGTTTCTAAATTCTTACAAGGTCACAAGAAGGAGCCACCAGCTAGCAGAGCTGGGTAAATTGACAGCAGATGGATGAAAGGCATAAGCAACTCCAGGATCAGTCACTTAATAGGGAAGACAGGTATTTTCTGCAACATGGGAAGAAAGCTCTGCTTTTTACTTCACTTGGCAGTGTGAGGGAAACAACAGTCTCAAGTTTCTCTGGGGAGTAATGGGAGGGCGGTCACAGTTCTTGAAATATAAAACACATCCCTGCAGTCTATGGATTAGTAAATTATGGTGCTATTGAGAAATGCTACTACAACATTAATATAGAACATAACGAATAAAATATAGGGGAAGAGGAAAAATTATGCTAATAAATGAAATGACACACCAAGTTTCAAGTGTGGTTTCAACACTTCTAATCTGCCAAGGCTAGAAACCAGGTTTTTCATAAGGTGAGTCCTGGAGCGCAGATCAAGAGTGTGTTCACACTTCTGCAGTCTTAAACAATGGCCTTTATTAAAAACAGTCAGTCCTATTTTAGAATAAATTATGATCCACGCAGGCCTGGGCTGCTGCTTTTATTTACCTCCTTTCCAATGACAAAAGTTGTATCTGGAATGAGTTTGTCTAGTAGACCTTAGCAAGGTGCTGGAGTTCACCATGGCCAAGTTTGGCTCAGCCTCTTAAATACAAAGTTCATATTAGAATAAACCCTGAGAAAGGGTTTGTGGTCTTACGTTCCCAGGCACAGGTTGGTAGTTAGAAGCTGCTGTTGTGTTTCTAAGTTACCACAGAACAGTGCGTATCAGAAGACCCAACCAAAGACACAAGTGGGGACTGAAACAAGAAGAAGTAAATGGGGCTTGTGATCTCAACACTACAAAATCCTCAGAGAGGCCCAGACCTATAGACATCCTGCTTCTCAAAGGAAACTTAAAATACAGACTTCACAGCAACCTCTCATTCTGTATCTGAGCAGTTCTGTTTACCTGTTTCTCATCAGCAAAGCCAGGGTATGGTGTTTTCACCTCCTGGCCTCTCGTTCCTCTGCACTACCTTTTTCCTGGGTGAGGAGGAAACAGGGTGAGCTGTTTGTGCAGCAAGAGGAACCCGATGAGTCATCCAAGTTATTTTTAATCCTGATCAGTCAACAGATACAGATACCATGTGGCTTCTGTGGGAACGCCTAGAGCTGGCACTGGCGCTGAGGAGGCTCTAAAAGGACAGAATTCATACCTTTGATGGTTATAAGGATGCGAGATGTGCTGAGCAGCAACATTCCACTAACATAACCCACAGTGATGCACATGGGCTATAGGACAATACAGCTCAAAACAAAAACACGAACCCCGTTCAGGAATCCCTGCAGTCCTGCGTTAGTTCCAAGCTGCACTGTTCCCCACCGCTGTGCAGAACAGTTCAGCGCTGTCAACACAGCGTGTCCCTTCAGCCTGCTGAGCTCCCAACGCCACCCTCACCAGCCACAGTGAGTCCATCCCAGCTGCTCACTGCCACGCATGAACCTGGCCACAGTGCAGTTGGCTCAGCCAAAGATGGGAGCGTCCCCATGCCTGGTTTTTGTTTGATAGAACACAGCAGTGCGCCCAGGAGGCCGAGACGGCCAACAGCATCTTGGCTTGTGTGAGCAAGAGTGTAGGCAGCAGGACTAGGGGAGGAATTGTACCTCTGTACTCATTACAGGTGAGGCCTCACCTCAAATACTGGTTCAGGTTTGGGCCCCTCACTACAAGAAGGACATTGAGGACTGTCCAAAGAAGGGCAATGAAGCTGGTAAAGGGTCTAGAGAACAAGCCTAGAAGAGTGGCTGAGGGAGCTGGGTTTGTTTAGCCTGGAGAAAAGGAGGCTGAGAGAATGTACTGCTCTCTACAACTATCTGAGATTTATTAGTAATTTATTAGAAAATTACTCATATTTGGGCTGGACAGACCACACAGAAACCTAGCAAGTGCCATTCCTAGCAAGGCAGGGGTCAGCCTGTACTCCAAAGTAACAAGCAACCTGCTGCTTCCTGACAGTATAGATGTGAGCCATATATATGTAGCAAGGTGATGCCCCTAATAGACCACAAAGAGCCCTGATGCTGGTGGATAGCAGGAAAGCAGCAAGGGAGTGCCTGGCCCTCAGTGAGGGCCCAGGGAGCTGCCTGAGACTGGGGAACTCCTGCTGCTCCCTCCACTGGACTCCCCTTGCTCTTCTTCCTACTCTCTCCATCAGGGAGCCCTTGGAGCCACTCAGTGTGGCTCAATGTCATGGATGCCTACTGGGCAGCACTGCCTTGGCTGACTCTCAGCATCACATTCATCTGTGCTTTGGGAAAAGTACTCACATTTGGGCTGCACAGACCACACAGAAACCTGGCGTGTGCCATTCCTAGCAAGGTCAAGAAGCTGTTGGGGCAGTGAGCCTGTTTAAAACCCACTCAGACAAACTTTCTTTGTAAGGCTTCATAGAGTCACCAGCCCCATGCGAGGGGCTCTGGCGTGGTAAGGCCATCTCTTTTTAACCCCAAGGAGGACACCTGCGAAACTGGTGTGCACAAGCTCGCATCTCTTTGCACTCACTGCAGTGACACCAGCAGTAAGCATCAAAACAAAGATGACACTTTTTCCAGCAAAATGGTGTGAGTGAATGTTGCTGCCTGACTGCACAGCCTGTCTGTGACAGCTGAGCGAGCATGTGTTTTTCTATCACCAGCTCCCCCCTCCCTTCCCTTTGTAACTTTCAATGGAAAAATGTGTGGGCAGTTTCCATTATGCCTGTGCTGGTTCAGACAAATTAAGGGGTTGGCTAAGAAATCACTGGTTTCGTATTTCATACAAAATACACACACACATGCATATATTTATATGCCTATGTAAATGAATTTAGGATATCCTCTAGCCATGCACTGTATAGCAGCAGGTTGCCAAGTGGGGTGGCCTACACAAGATCACTTCCTTTTGGCCTGCACAGGGGGGAGAGGCATTTTTTGCACTTGCATGTGGAGAGAAGTGCAGGGAACCTGGAACAGCAGCAGTTATTCTTCAGCCCTGCCTTGCACTTCTGAGTGGCAGTTTATTCACTGCTCCTTTTCGGCTGCATTGCTAAAGCCACATCTACCTTTTATGACAATGATGACTTTCAGTTCAGGGAGTTAGAAATTTGTTCCATATTTGTTCTTTATCACAAGAAGGATCTGGGGGGTGATTCTTTTAAACACACAGAGAAGCTTTTCATTCAGTAAGGCATTTGGAATGTCATATTCTGGAAGTGATAGCCATATTACACAAGTCAAACTGGCCAAACCTAACAAAACCAAGTGTGGGTTTCAGAGGCACACTTAGATAGTATTTCCTTTTTAAACCTGGGCAAACAACATTGCATGTGTTAAATATCATAGTTTGCCACTTATTATGGATCTGACCAATGTTCTGCTTAGTGAGGAACAGTGCCTCAGTCTCAGAAAGGGGCTGGTATGACTCCCAAACATGCCTGATGCATGGGACAGCATCCATATACACTGGTGGTAGAGGCAGGATGTGAGTCAGAAAGTTTGGAGAGCAGAGGAGGCTGGGGAACAAGCTCCTACTTCAAGTACTATCCTCTGGGCTGGCTCCTGCCTCTGCATTAAGTCAGATACTTGTACCCAAAGCCAATCTGCAGCCACCCTCTTGCCCACTTCCTAGGGGCAGTTCTCGAGGGGACATTGCTCAGCCCCAAAAAACGGAGCCAGTGCACAGCAGGCCCTGGGAAAAGCCCACCTGGCAGAGCAGGGCACTCTCAAGTCAGGTAAGAAGATGGGAAAGGTGCACATGTACTTGACCATGCAAACACTGGGATCCCTGCATCCCACTGTTCTTGGCAGCATTTACTCTCAGGCAACTGACAGGGAGCACCTTCAAACACAGCCTGGCTTCATAAACCTCCCTCCTGCTAAAGAAGCATAAGGGCAAGTCTCAGCAGCTCACCAGCACTGACGCAGTCCCTGTCACCCCCTGAATGGCAAGGGCATCCAGCCTGGCATGACGCCTCTGTCCAAAGCCAGCTTCCTCCAGCAGGCAAAGGCACAGCTTCATCCCATGTGCCAATGTCCTGGCTATCCCAGTACATGCAGGCACACCAGGGAGCGATGCCTTAGAGACACAGCAAGGTCTGCCACCACACTGCAGCAGTAACCATGTCTGAGAGCAACGGTGATCTGCTTTCAACGCGCCAGTTCTCTTGTGCAACCCTCATCTTACAACCTGCCTGGGAAACATGGAAACAAAGGGTAGAAACAGGAGGAGTCTCCTTGGGTTGAGAAAGAGTAAACAGTAACAGGAATGGAACTGAATTCTGGGTAGTGTGGAGAGGAAACAACAATGCATTGAGTTACTAAAGTGGCTTCAATTTTAAATCCAGGTGTGGATATCCTGAAGGAGGCAAGCCTCTGAGAGGAGAAAGTCAGAAGGAACAATATAAATCTTGAAAAGGAGCTGAGCAAAGGAAATGCTGAAGTAGTGCCCAGTTCCCAGCAGGCTGAGGACATCCCTTGCGGGGCCATGCACTCACACACCCATTCCCCAACTACTTTACCACATGTTTAATTACCACTAGGTACATAAGACCAGAAAAGCCAAGTAGGTGTAAGGGAAGGAAAAGCTGGTGAGCCTTTTTTTCCTAACAGCCCACATGACCTTATGCTCAGAGTGGCTGCAGCACAGTGGTGGCTGCACCACAGCTTTTGGCTGTCCACGAGAGATCAATTGCAATGGTTAACCTTGACAAATAACTATGTTTTGCCCTTGCCCATAGTGGCTCAGTCGTCAAGTATTCCTGTAATTTAATGTGGCTTTTGCTCAAAAGGTCAACCCCCTTTCCCTCCTGCCCATATCAACCACACAGGACCCAGAACTAGTGGCTGCACAACAGAGCAGAGGTATCGAGCTTTGGGCCACTTTGCAACAAGCCTCTTTCTCCAGAAGGAAAGGGAGACCCAGCCTCATCTTCCCAGCACACAGACAGGAAGCAGGAAATCACCAGAGATGCACAGGCTGAAGGTGGGAGAGGAATCTGACCAGACCTCAGCCTCAAACGTTGCTAAGCTATCATTGCATCTATCATTGCTAGGCTGAGTGGCCTGGTTAGAAATCCAGCATTGGCTTTGCAGCCAGCAGGACTGCCCCAGGGATTCAGTCTGTGGGTCAAAAGCAACCAGCAGTGTGCTCTGTGCCTGACTGTCACCAGCACTGATGGGGAGCAGGAAGGTGTGAAGCCCTGAGAGCTACATACTTCAAGATCTAGCTATGTCCAAGATCCAACCCTGCCAAGTTGAACCTTAGTCTGGGGATGGAAATAACATCAAGACAACCACACAGGGAGCTGCATCTCACCCACACCAAAGGGCTGCAGGGAAGGACAGCTGAGCTGTGACATCTAAGTTGCTGTCAGGGGGCATTTGGCCTGCATTAGGAAATGAAACCAGGTAACTCCAGCTGTAGAAGAGATCTGCAAGGCCAGTAAGTCCCATAGGACTATCTGGTCCATCTTACACCTCCAGGCTAGCAATTACACCACAAGCTGCAAAAGTCTCTTTAACCAGAGGTTGAAGAGGGAACAGAAAATCTGGTAGAAACTGTGGTATTTTTCCTCCCAAGAATATCCACCTGTTTGTCCCACAGATTGACTTCTCCAAAATTCCCCATGGCTTGCAGGAGGCATATAGCTGCAAGCTGTATACCCTCTTCAAAGCCAGAGAACTCCAGAGACATTCACTGTCTGGAAGAGAAACAAAGATGGGGAAGAACAGCACCATCACTCCCCACACAGCTAAATGTCACCCACCACATTTTTGTGCCCCCAAAAATGCCAAGAGCTGTCCCGACCATCTTTGTACCAGCATTTCCACCTTTTCTACCTTCTGGATGAGTTTTTCAGACAAAGCCAGCTGTGGACTTCAGTGAACGCTACTGCAACCAGCAAAGACCCCTTGGCAGCCTCCTCTGAAAGATACCATGCCAATGCATTTGCTGCTTGCCATGGGGTGCCGGGAACAAGTGACAGCCTCTCTCCTACCCCTAACTTGCCCTGTGTCAGCTCCACATGAACGTGGTCACATGTGGCACAGGCACCACTACAGGATCTGACAGAGCAGCTCAGCATCACTTATCCCAAGACATTTCTCTTTCCCAATTTTTCTTTGTTTTCATGGGAAGAGTCAAAACCTGACCTCCTGCATGAAGACAATTTCTCTTCTGGATGAGTTCCAGCACGAGGAGGGTACTTTATACATATGGGTTCTCTTTCATGTTTGATTGCTGGACTGAGATCACATTGTTGTCCAGCTCAAGGCAGGGTGTGGGGCGCGGGGCAGGGAGCAAAACTCAGACAAATCAGGAAAGCATTAGGTAAACTTAGCTAAGAATACATCTTCTGACCAAATGGAGAGTGCTGCTCTTTCATATAATTAGACTGTCTGCAGGAAGTCAAAGAGAACAAACAGTGATGCTTTCAGTGCTGTGGGAAAAGTGCAGTCCCCAGGAGATGACCACATTGCTTCCCCAGTGCACTGGGTCAGTGTCCCTGGGCAGACGGCAAGGGGAGAGCATGGTTGGAAACACCCCCAGAAACTCTGTCATAGTGTTACAGCTCCAAATGCCATCCCTCAAAGAAAAGCCAAGCATGCCTAAAGATGTGAAAACTAACCCTGACTAATCAGAAAGATTTGCACAAGCTGAGCAAAATGCTGGGCTTTGGTGGTAAAGGGCCAGTGAGTGGCACAGCCAGCACAAGAGCAGGTCAAATAAATGGGACTGGAGGGAAAGATACTTTAGATCAGCTCATAGCATCAAGGAGTAAATGATCCTGTCCTTCATATAATGACTCCTTCTGTAACAACCTTCTGCTCAATAGGAATGGAAGCAGAAGTTGAAATACACAGGCACAGCAATGGGCATATGGGTCTGGCACCCACATTTCTGCTCAGTGCCACCCATGGCGAGCAGGGCAGGACTCAAAGGGTCACCTCCCTCACCTTCCAAAGCCAACAGCGAGGGTCAAAATCATCTTTAGCCCAGCCCGTTGTTTCAGGAATGAACTCTACCAAAAAGAAACAAACATTTTCCATTCTCTTCCTAGACATTGAGCAAGAGTAACTTGTAAATTGCTTCCAGCAACTTCTAGACAACAAGGGAACAAACAACTATCAACAAGCATTACGCTCATTTCTTCACACAAAAACAGTTATGAGACTGAAGGGATCCTGACAGGCAATTAGAAAGCATTCCTTTTCATGCTAAATTTATTGTATTTTAGACCAATTTTCCATAATTTGAAATGTGTGATGTAATAAAGAGCTAGAATGCCTTTTTTTGCCATACTATTTCACACCCAAGGCCTCAGAGCACTTTTGTGAATCAAACTCTGCAATAGCTGTATAAAGTAAACTCTTGAGGATGCAAAGGACCAGAACTAGAGGGCAGCTTTCAGAGCTATTGGTGGTCACAGAGGAGCCCATAAAAGAACCAAAGCTGCATCCAGTATCTGGCCTCCCATGCTGGGACTGTGGGCTTTTCCCACTTGGGCAGGTGTCTGCTGACAACTCACTGGCTCCCTTCACCTGGAGCTCCTCACCCACACACTCACACCACACTCTGCCCCACAGTGAAAGAAATTCAGACAGGCGAGATGGTTCCATCAAGGTAGGTGAAAGCAGGAAACAGCCAATGAATCAGAATCACAGAATGTGAGGGGCTGGAAAGAACCTTGAAAGATCATTTAGTACAACCTCCCTAACAGAGCAGGATCACCTACATCAGGTCACACGGGAACACATCATGGCAGGTTTTTAATGTCTCCAGAGGAGACTCCCCAACCTTTCTGTGCAGCCCATTCCAGTGTCTGTCACCCTCAAGGTGCAGAAGTTTTTTCTCATATTTATGTGGAACATCTTAAGTTTCAGATTGTACCCATTGCCCCTTGTCCTGTCATTGGATGACACTGAGAAGAGCCTGGCTCCATCCTCCTGGCACTCTCCTTCTATGTATTTATAAACATTCATGAGGTCACCCCTCAGTCTCCTCTTCCCTCCCCAGGAAGGGATCAGCATCAGCTGTGTTGGCACCATTGCTAACTGGACCATAGCTAAGTGGGAGCATTTGACAGTCCCAGTTGAATTCTCACGGACAAGTAGTCCCCACTGCAAGTGAGTTGTAACTGGTGGTGTTAGACAAAGAGCTCAAAGCCTGAGAAAACATAAAAGCTGTTGAAGTGCTACTCCTTGATGATCCCACACAAACACATATGCATGAGTTTTTTAGCACTTCCATGCAAAGGAACTTGCCTATAACCATAGGCAGCGGTAACACAGACTTCTTTACATTACTGGCACATAACCAAAGGGCTTCAGGGGACTACAAGCTGTTGGCTTAACTATACCCATACAGTAAAGCTTGTACAACCCCTTCGTAAGAGCATTCTTCCACCACAGGCAGAATTTCCAGTCAAAATGGGGAAGGAGCTGGGGCTTTTCTGCTAGGACAGCCTTTTTCACATGAGCATTACATTAAAAACAAAAGCAATTCTCTGCTGATGCTCCTTGCACACCTTTCTGGTGGGACAGGGCATCCTAGGGAGCAGGAATGCAATCATACCCACTATGGTTTGCAGTGCTCTCCGTATTCAGTACATTTCTATGCCACAATGCAGAACCTCTCAGGAGTCTCAGCTGCTACGAATGTTCATGAACTATTTTTCCCCACAGCTTTAAAGCACTGAAAATTAATCTAATGATTTTTTTACAGAAACTGATGGCTTCAAGAGAACTAATCAGGTCAAAGTCAGTGAGGAAGAGATGTGGCTAAACTGGGACCTGACTAAATCCCACATATCTCCATCTTACTTCTTAAGGCATAAGCACTACAAGGGAAAATTACTGGCTTTAACGCTGGTATACCTTAAGATTTTAGTGATGATGTCTCATATCCACCATTAATTTAGGCAGAAGCTGAGCAGCCCCAGGTTGTGCCAGGCAGAAGCCTGCACCCCTACTGAAATCTCTCCATACCTCAAAGCAGCACATGCATTTACAAATGCTCTGCACCTCAAAGAGTATGAAAAGGGCACACGCAGCCAGCGCTGACAGTGCAGACGGTTGCTCTCGGCTCTCAGGAATGCACCGCTCGCGGGACGGCTCAATCAGACGTCGTCCTGCATCCAGGAGGGCTTTGTTCTCTGTGGGGTGAAACCTCAGCCTTCAGTTTATTACATGCAATTGAAGAAGCCAAAAGGATGAGTCACAAAGCCAGTTGTGTAAGCACACATATGATGAAAGCACAGAGGACATGCGTTTTCCTCACAGAGGATTGCTTGGGTCTGGCAAAGCCCTTCTGATGGGCATGGGCAGTTGGGGCATTGCCCCCATCCATCACCTCCCAGTGTGAGCTCAGGCAGATGGCAGGTGCAGGTAGTGGCCACAGACCAGTCATAGTGAAACAAAGAGAGCAGCAGGTACAGACACAGTGTTGGGGACAAACTGGCACGTGACTGCCCCCGCAATGCCAGCGATAAAACTCTTTCTGTTGCTACTCAGATTTGGCCAAAAAAAAAAAAAAAGAGGAGCTGCAAGTCCTGCCTACCTTCTGACACGGTGCTGTCCCTCCTCGTCTCACTGTCCACATCAGCTCCCATACCATCTTCTCACTGCCCCTATGCCCCAGAACCCTTTAAAATATACGTTAGGCAAAGGGAAAGGAATGGTAAGAGTGATGAGCACCCTTAAAGCGTTGGTGGCAACACAAGTTGCCATCACAGGACACCTTTGCCAGCGAACAGATTACAAACAGCACTGACTGCAGGATGCAAGGACACAAAATACAGGGCTGTGTCCTGGCTCAAGCTGGGCAGCATTTTTCTGATCCAACCTCCTGCTCAGCAGACTGCAAAGCCTTCACCAGGACCAAACACCTGCCTGACTCCAGGAGCCACAGCAAGGCAGGCGGCTTTGGGCCAGGACAGGATCCTGCCTGGCTTCTGCACTAGCCTGGTCAACAGGCTTTTGCTTGGGAAAAACAGGGCTGCCTGTGGAGCAGCACCAGGGGAGAGGAAAGGGGGAGCAACCACCTGCGGGTGCTGCTGCTGCTAGTGTGGCAGAGATGTCTCAACCTCAGAGAGCTTGTATCCCCACAGGATCTGGAAGGAAAACAAAAGCTATGGCTCCAAGTCAGCTCTGAGGTCAGCTGTGCCTTTACGTTGCCAACGCTCTCAAGGTTCCACCGTACAGCTATGAGCTCCACTGGTGGTGTAGGTAGACCCTCAGAAAAGCAACCAGGGGTCGAATCTGCTTTGTTCTCCTCACCCAGACTGTCTCTTTTCCTTACCCCCTGCTGCCAGCCAGATGTGCTCACTGCCTCTCTCCTGCCAGCCCTTGCATTCATCCTGGTGTTAATTCAGCAATTCAATTCCGGAAGCTGATCCAGCTGAAATCCTTAGCAAGAAAAAAAACCCCAAAAACTTCCCAAGCAGAATATATGCACTACCTTTGAATAGAAGAAACCTTCCTAATTTGCTGATTTATAAAAAAAATAGAAGTGGCTAAAATGTCTTCATAAAAATCTCCTTTTAAGTTGAATAATAGTGTCATGAATATACCAACCTTCTAAAACCATAAATTGAGTTGAAGAGGAGACAGTGCCATTACTGAGAGACCTCAGACTGTATGGAATTCATCACTGGTTTACTCTTAAAATAAATCAGCTGGCAAACTTATAACGTGACCTACTTAATTTGTTGTCTCAAAACTTGATGAGCATTTAAGATTTGTTTCCAAAGCCTGGAAAAGGAGGAGTTGAAAAATGCAGGCACCATATCCAAATCTCTGCATTGAGACATTGTCCTCTTTTCAACACTATAAAGAGGCAACAGAACAGCAGTCAGTGGCTGCAGCAATGCTGCTAAGGAAAATTGGGTGCCAGTGGCCCTCATGAGGAAGTCAAATCCACTGTCCTGCCTTAAAGCAAGTCAACACAGAGATTTGTTCCATATATTTTGAGAAGTTTCTGCTGATGGTTTTCCTCCACACCTGAGAAAGCTTTCCTCACCAGCAAGGTTTTGCATAAGCCTTTCTGCTTTAAAGGCCAATGCACCCTCTTCTGTGGCATGGAGAGTAGCATCTGCCTTTTCTCCTTGTAGCCATCCTCTGCATAGCCAGAGGTTGTTACTGCACCAATTTCTTACTCTTGTCATTCCAAGGCTTGCACTTTCTGTCTTGCTTGCTTTTCATTTCCTCATTTCTTATTGTTTGCCATGAAATGTGGTGACCAATCCCAAGTGTACACTTTTCTGTACAGGTTTTTGACCCCGTGCACCAACAAACTCCTGCATTTGTTTCAGTTTCAATGTATATTTCACAGTGCAGCTCCCTCCTGCAAACCCACCCTCTTGAAAACTTTCATAATTCATCCAGAATACATTTTTTACCGTTATTTTAAAATCTTTTCAGAACCTAAGACTATATAGAACACCATATGCACACACAAAAAAATAAAATAAAATACAATAATACTATACAGCTCCATCAAAAATCTAAAATCTCCTTGCTCATTCCTAGGCAAACCATTGAAAAAGCTCCACCAACACCACCAGAAGTAGAGCACTGCACAAAAAAATGTGGCCCAAGGGCTCCAGAAATCCAAATGTTTGGCAGATATACCTTTGTGCTTTGATTAAAAAATCCTTGATAGGTTTAAAAGTGTTTGGGTTTTTTGTTTTCTTCTGTAGGGGAGAGAAACTGATTATATCTACCTGGGTGTATTCATAGCAGCTCAGTCTTCTTTGAGATTTCATATTTTCTCTGATTTGATAAGATTGTGAACCTTTAATAAATTGAACTATTCAGATACTTAAGACAATCTGGCACTCAAATTGTTTGCTTTAGCATTGCAGATTGCACAAGAGACATGAAAGGTTTCGGCATAGCTGGAAAGTCACTTTTGATGAAATCACACATCGCTCCAGGGGCTACATTCTTTACAATTTGTGCATACTGATGATATGTGTCTTCAGATGCATTTTGGCAACCCTGTGCCATTTTCAGAAACCCATCTGGGACTTGGGAACAAAGCAAACGCACATGAACATGAGGAAGACAGAGCTGGCACGGCTACCGGATGAAATTTCTTTAAGGAAGCTAAATCGCTTGTTCATTTTGCTGGCAGAAAAAGATAGGAAAATGAGTGTTCCTGTTCTTGATGAACTCTGTGATATTGTTAAATCCTTCAGACAACATATAATTCATGGCAAAGCTGTGGCAGAATTCCTTTGCACTTACCACAGTGTGGCTCTTCCCCAAAACACAGATCTCTGACTTTATTTCATACAGAAAACGTTGCCCAGATGAACAATAGCTCTAACTTTAGAGAAAAATCGGAACACTTGCCTCTGTTTTTTCTGCTTCAGCCCTGCCAAAATGTATTATGACTCCATCAACTGCATCGTTTTCTTGAACAAAATACAAAAGCAGACTCCATGCTGTGATACAGAGTGGCAGGTGACTTCTGAAGAGAGTTTGCCAGGTAACGCCTTGAGCTTTGCCATGAAAACACCAAAGGTGACGACACAAATGATGCCCCTTGGCACCGTGCAGCACTCCCAAGGCTGCACATTGGCACATCCCTGAGCATGGAGCAGAATGAGGAGGTGGCACATACTTGAGCTCTGACCACCAAGGCCATCCAAAATCCCCTTCATAGGTGCCCATGAACATCTGAGTTACACCAGCTGAGGATTTAGCCCAGAACTCAAATTGTAATTAATATCCAGCCCAGCTCTGCATTTCTTTTGGAAAAGAGCAGTGAATCACTGAAGTGGAGGCTTGCAGAGGAAATCCTCAGCCACAACAAAAAGATTTCATGCTTTATCTCTCCCTCTCAAGTATTTTAGCAGACAGACAGAGGATTTTCCTCCCAATGACAACAATAACTACGCTCATTGAAGAAAAATATGTGGAACAGGAAGACCTGCATTCCTTGTGTGAAAAATAAGAGTCGTCTGTGCCAGCTGCATTTTTCAGGAACAACTCATCCACATGAAAAAATGGCTGCTGAGATATTGTCAGGACCAGTGAGGCCGATGGTAATGTGCTATATAACTGACATATGGGAAAAGTAGAGAGAGAAATGTGGTTTGGTCTTTGTTTCTTCCAAAGTTTCCATTATTAATATGCCTCTTTGACTCACATTTGAATGACTCACGTCTTCCCCGTTCCTTGCTCCCATCGCCTTGTGTAGCAGTTCTATTTCATTCTTAATTGTACCACTCCAAAAAGCTTATTTTGTGTTCAAGGGACTTCTTAAAATACATACTGACATCTTGGGTTTTTCAGGGCAAGGATTTGGGAAGGTACCCCTGAAGTCATTTAGGCATGTGCTTCGTTTAACTTCATATGTAGGTCTCTAAACTAATTAAGCTTACCAAAGTGTTAAGGCTTAAGTACAGTCCAATTGTCCAGACAATAATGCATCTCTTGGATTTGATTATTAATTACTATTATTTTTAAAAGATAACTCAAAGAGAGGAAGAAAAAAAAAAAAAAAGAGCTGGGAATCTTTGCTAAGCTCTTCTGGATGGCAAAAGAGAAGAGTGACAAAGACACCAGCCTCACATATGAGGTAAGCAAGTGCCCGCGTTTCATCACATCAGGTAGTTAAAGAGTTAAAAGCAAGGACAACACATTTCTCACTCTCTACCTGAGCACTGTTGTCTTCAGAGCAGGAGCTCATAGACATTTCCCAGATGCAAACTTTCCAAACTTCCTGAGATCTTCCTCTCCCCAGTGGCACTGCTGGAAGTGCGTCTCCCACATCCAGTGGTTTTGCTGAAGTCACCCAGGGCCATGACAGCAAAGAGCATTGCCTCCTTTAAACAGGGGGGCTGCAACTCTTTATTTCCATCATGCCAGATCTGCAGGACAAGCAGGGCAGACTCGAATGCAGAGCGAGACATCACTGCACAAAATTTGGGGATGTGACTGGTGAGTGGCAGAAAAGGCAGGCACTGGTGCATGGGGGCTGTGCACATCAGCCCACTGTCATCGTGCTGTGGGGCTCACATCGCCAAGCTTGCCTGGGCGAGCGGAGGAGGGCATTAAGTGCCAGCCAAAAGAGCAGAGTCTGAGCTGTGCCAGTCTCACAGTGTAAAAACACTCAGCTCCCTTTCAGCCATTAAAATGAATGAAGAGCAAGCCTGTTTGGATAAACATCAGCCAAAAGAAACCTTGGAGGCAGCTAGAAGGCTACTGCTTCATACAATATAGACCATGTTTCCAAATACAAATATTACACTTGGCAAAGACACTCCTTTGCTTCATGAGTTATGTTGCATTTTTTGTTATGTTTAAGTTTGTGCAAGAGGTATAAATAGCTGGGCTGGTATTAAATGAGCTTTTCATTTTATTTTTTTCTTTTTTTCAAAATATCAAAAAGGTCCCAGCTCTTCATGGAACAAACACACACTATATTCTTGTGCCTGAATTTTCATGGCTAATTACAGAAAGGGCCATGTAACTGAAAAACAATGTTCAAGAGCCAGACATAAAAAATACAACTTTCCTATATGAAGTCATTTTTCAGAATGCTGCCTGGAGAAGGGCATCTGGTTCACCATATAATTTACATGCATGCATACATGCTTATTCACCTCACAGAACAGTAATTAGTTTCTGCTTGCACTGTGCTAAGGCATGAAAAGCCCAAAGTCCAAGCTGAGGAAGAGTGAGACAGAGGGTATGTAGCTTTGGTCTTTGGTCACAATTGCTTTGGCCTACTCTGTATTCCTTAAAAAAAAGTGCTAATAAGAGGTCCTAGTTAGAGACCCATAGATACAGGACTACACTTTCAGCAGAGAGCCACCTCATGTAGCAAACTTCAGCAACCATCCATGCCTCTGCACCTCATCATAAGATGATACTACAACCTGGAGACTCACAAAGCCACTCTAAGCCTCACTTCAGGTTCACTTTGGCAGAAATATACCTGGGGTTGGAGAGGAAATTCTTCAGTGAAAGGGAGCAAGTTTCTCTAGGTGGTTATTCATCCCACACTCAAAGACAACCACATACTAATCACCAGAATACACTGGAGGCCAAATGGCACTTTTATTTGTTCTACAATAAATCTGTGTGTGCATAAACATGAGAGCACAGCAGGGCCCTCAGCAGCCGAATCCTCAGCTAGAGAGGTCCCAGCCATGGCCAGGACCTGGCACTGCTTCTTTATCACTATGACAGCAATTTCTACCTGGTTTAACCACTTCATACCTGAATGGATAAAAAAGTCCCTTTTACAGATGAATACAAATCGAACTATACAACAGTGATGCCACAATGTCTTAGATGAACCACAGAGAGGAGTTCAAATACACCATTTGTTTGGCATCAACTGCAAAGGACTTTCAATTTCACACAACAAAAAGGGCTGTCTGTTCACACTGAAAGTCAATATTTAGTTCCATTAAAACAAAAACCTCACCAAGTATTTTAGAAGTGTTACAAGACCACCATCCCAGTAGAGCAGACATCAGCTGAATATATGAGAGCATGGCTGACCCTTCTGCAGCCCACAGGTCCACGGCAAATGCATATTTTATACTATTTACTTACAGGGGAGCTAAAGAGAGAGGCACACAAAATCCTGTGTTAAACCAAAGAACTTTTGTTTGTGAGTGGAAATGACAAATGCCCACTGCAAACGGCTATTATTTAATGTGTCACACAGAATCTCTCCAGCCACTCATCTGACCTCAGCAGTCAGGTGAGAGCAACCCAGGAAAATCTTGCCCATGCAAAGGCCTCTGAGGGTCAGACATTAGACCAGCATTGGGTCAATTGCGGTAAATTAACAGTCAAAGTGAAAAACTGAACACAAAGCTGTTTTCTTCACTAATTCCTCATGCTTTTGGTGATGGCCAGAACCTCTCATCAGGAGCAGATGAGTGCGCACTGCAGTATGCCCTTATAAATTGCTCATTTAATATATTTCCAGTTATTTCCCCTTGTACTAATGTAGGAAAAAATACCAACCCCCACTGATACAGCAGCTAATGGAATAGAATTACTTTTTTAAATCCCACAGAAATGTTGGTAACTTTAGCTCCTGACACCACTCTATGGGAGCTGTTGAGCATTTCAGGAAGTGTCTGACCAGTAATAACCATCCCACAGCACTGTGGCCTCCGTTCATCTCGTAATCAATGGTTCTTGACCTCGTGTGCAGTTCACATTTTTCCCTGTGAGAAGTAGCTTGTTTTTCAGCCAACATGATAATCCCCAGAAAACATACTTAGAAAGAGCTGAGTTAGACTTACCCAGCTTGGTACTCATTTTCTACGAAAACAGCAACTCCCAAAACAAAGGTGTGGGACAAAGCCAGCAGACTGAATTAGAGAAGAGTCATTCCCCATATTCATTTACTGCCACTCCTCATGTGGAAAAATGTATATTTTTAACACTACAGAATTAGTACAGCATTGTGAGCCCTAAGCTGTCATTAGAGGCTGCCAAATGAGCTGATGTCCCTTGTGTCAGTAAGTAAATAGGGGTGTATGACTGTTGAACAAACAAACAAACAGAGAGGGCAGGGGTGTCTTTTTGGACTCCAGTGTTGGTCTGTGGAGTAGGAGTCAAAAGAAACCCTGTGCTTTTTTATCTCTGCTTTCTTACCAGACACTTGTAGGGGGGCCTCGGGATCCTAGCTACTGAGATCAGTTTAGTCACCTGTTTCATCGTGGTTAGAATTGAAAGATCACTCTGAGATGAGCAGATTTGCACATCACAAGAGGAGTGGAACCTGGGGGCCTTCCTGTGCCACCATGGGGGAGGGAAGAGATCTGGGGCTGTAAAGTCACTTTCTGGAGGCACCAGAGTGACAGGTGTGCAAACAGGTCCAGTATGGAGAGGAGGAGGAGACACAATAATGAAAAACTGAGTGGATTGTACCAGTATACTAGTGTACAATTCACATACAGACAAACCGGTATGAACTGTTTGAGCTCTGTGCCTGCACAGGCACAGTGATTATGAATATTATCTTCTCAATAACACCTTGAGAAATTAAATGCAAACCAGGCTTGTGACACCTGCCTGATGGTGGCCTTGACAGCTGAGTTCAGACAAACTTCCCCACATTTTATGCAGGAACAGAAATACAATCCTTCACCACCCCTCCTCCAAGCTGCCCACAAGGCATATCAGAATTTCTTCTAAAATTAAAATCTTACTTCATGCATAAAGGAGAAAAAAAAAGAGAAGAGACTGGGGAAAACAGAATGATATACACAGACTTGCCAACACCAGTCTTGATTTTCCTGTGGAGAATAAGACAACTCAGCCAGAGTAAGTCCCTCACTGGTCCCTGGGCCCTCTTACAGCCATATTTATGGTAGTTGTGATTGTGCTGAAGATGTCATTTTCCCATTCACACTATCTTCCCCACCTCCTTACACCACATTCACCCCAAATCCAACATTGTCCACTTACTGTGAAGCCAGATCACAAGCCCCATTTCCTCTCCTTAGCTAAGGTAGTTCTGTTAAGCAAGCGTAAGACCTTAAGTATGGCTTGATTTGCTTTTTATGCTTACTATGGACTGAATAAATAATATTAAATCTCATTTTTTTAAAGGGTAGAAATACCATTGCATTACACATATCCATTAAAAAAACCTACAGCTTTCAATTGCATATTGTTACCATAAATGACCTACAGAACTGCTGACTGTGATTCTCAGACAAAGAATACATGATGCACGAGGATTCTTTTTAAAGTCATGATGCAAAGGTGGAGAAAAGTAACAAGCTACCAGTTCTCTGCTGACACCCCCACTGCTGTATGCTTTTCTAAGTTACTGTCTCTACAGACAGACTGCCCTGAGGTTTTTCTCCCCCACTTCTCTGTATAAAACAAACAGGTGAAAGCAGCTTGTATCCTCCTCCCAGCACAAAGTGGATTCTCAGTCAAGAAATGTATATGGAATTTGTGTTCCCTCGTGTTTGCAGTGGTTGTTGCCTTTCAGAGGCGAGATGTTTGTTTTCCAAGGGGAGGAAGTTTCTCCTCCAAACAGAAGACTTCTCTCTTGGCCACGCACCTGTGAGCTACCATAACTCCTACACCTCTAACTTGCAGATTGTGCATAAGCTCAGGAGGAACTCGGAGATTTTGCCCAGGATGGCTCTGGGTCAGTTTATTGTGAAGCTCCACTGACTCTCCCAGGTGGGCTTGAGGTCTAGTAAGCAGTCTGGAAGAAGTTTCCCTGCATAACTCAAAGGCATAATTCAATCAAATCTAAACACTTGCCTTCTTTATCCTCCAAAAAAAAATTGTTCTAGCTTCTGCACCAGGGACATGTTTTCATTTAGGTTACTCAAGTTTAGTATGTTGTGAAAAAGCTCCCAAAGTTCTTGCATTTTGCAGAGGCAGACAGTGCTATGGAAAGTCAGAGACGAGCATCACCCCCTTCCCGGGATGCCTTACGGCCTCTCATGTTTCCTACACTTCCCTCCATCCCATGGGGCCACGTGGCTCCAAACTCCACTGTGTTCACAAGTTAGTGGTATTTCTATGGGAGAACATACAGAGTACTAGGCAGCCATGATTTAGCTGGTGAGGAAGTAATGATTTATAATAACATTTGAAGCAGGTCATTAAATATGACCCCCTCATTGCAAACCCCATGCTGAGCAAGATATTTTCTTGTAAATGATTTACCAGCAAGCTTTTCATACTTCTGCAGAGTAGCTTTTCCATAACCAAAGTCAGACTCACTCACAGTTCCCAAGTCCTGGTAGCAGTTTTTCTTCAAACTGTGAAGACATCTCAAAGGTGTTACAAATTGGTTAGGGTAGCTCAGCAAAGAGGCAGAATTTGGGTCTGTTTCAAAGACATAGCTGCTTTCTCTGATTTGAACTTCACTTTGTTAGAAATACAACCCCAAAACTTCTGAAGTGAAAGCAATTAATTTTGCTTTCTTCTTTATTCCTCATCTATGAAGTGCTCCACCACTTCCACTCCTCATTCTTCTTAAACTCACAACACATTGTCATCTAAGAACGTTCCAGAAAAACTCACAGCCACAACTGGCATTTGTCTTTTTATAACCCAGTTTTTCAGATAGAATTAGACCTGAACCCTATGACCACAGCAATCTCAGGCTTAAGAGTAGAGCATCCTGCAGGAGGCTGGAAATTCCACGGCAACATCAGGCTGCTGTGAAAGCACCCAACAAACCTATCAAAACCCAGCAGAGCAGCCAGCCTCCCAACATGGACCAGCTTTCTTATCCCCTTCTTTAATTCCCAGAAGGAAAGTTTGCTTTCATAGGAGGGAGACCAAACTGTTTTGCTGCTGCCTAGTGTTGACAAGCCACTGGTTTGTGATGTCAGACTCGAAACTCAATCAGTTCTGCAACAAAGGATATAAAAAAAAAAGAAAAAAAGCAGCTTTTGGGGCATCCACATACCTTCTGGGTTTTTTTCTGTGTCTGACATTGCTAAAAAAACTGAACCTTTACCTTCCCTCTGCCAAAGAGGGGACTTTCACTGATCTTTTCCAAACTCTCAACTACATGGTCAACATGTTGCATCCAATGCCCATATCAGTGTCTGCCAAACACTGATGCACAGACCAGTGCAGAAAGGAATTCTGCTGTGCTCTGCTGCTGCTCCTGGGGTGGCTGCAGCTGCCAAGCAACTGAGTGCCAGAGGGCAATAATGGAGCACCTGGAACTGTTCTCCTTTATGGGGAAAACCTTAAATTCTGTTTGCCCATCCTGGGGGAGTAGCCATCTTCAACATGAACCTGCAAATACACCTTTATAAGGCAGAACAGTCTGAGAATCCAAAGCAGTTTCTACAGTGTTCATTTCCCAGTTTTCCTATCATGAAGAAGTTATACTCTTGTCCTTCTGAGAGGCAGTAAGAGTTTTGCAACACCACATAGCCCAATCCAAGCTCCTGCTGAAGTCCATGGAAGCAATCTATCTTGTGTTATGTCAGCCCCGGGCCAGCTTTCAGTCTCCAAAGGACAATCACAACTGAAGATAAGCAAACAAGCTACAGAGTTCTGTTTGGTTTTGCCTTTTAAGTATAATTTTTCATCAGTGCAACTAGAACTGTCCCTTCACAGATGAGGCTCGATCGTATTGCACGCTGCATTTGATAGCATGAGAAACAAAATGTTTGCATTTATTTAGCTAGCAGATTTCTTTTGCCTTTTACAGAGGGAAAAAAAAAAGCCTCTGCCAAAAAATCGGTATATTTACTCTTATCATAAAGAATACTGTTTTCTGGTATTCTGAACAACTGACGTCCCTTAAAGAAGAATCTATGTGAAAACAAAACAAAACCAAAAACAAGCATGCAACATGAATAAAGCCTCATTTTTGCCTTAGGACCAGGCCACATATAAAATATATCAATACTAAAACCATCCAATATTTATGTCAAGCACTGGATGCTCTATAAGCCTGTTCATACCTACACCAGCAGCAGCAGGAATAACACACCCCGTTAAAGAAGGCAGATAATACTTTCTTTGAAGCAGAAACTCATATAAACCATATGAGGGAAAACTATCTGCTTGTGAGCACATTTGTAACCTTCACATTTTAACAGGCTCCAGCTCCGGACAATTACTGGCAACTGAAGCTGCCCTCACTGATGCCAGCCTTATTAGTGCTCAGCGCAAGCCATGCAGCTGCTCAAACACAGCCACAGCTCGAGCCCAGCATGCACAGAGCCATCAGGGAGATGGCTCCATTTCCTGGCACTCAGCACTTGCCTCTAGGTCCTTAAAAACAGAAAGAAGCATATGTTGGAACCTCATCCTCCCGAGGCAACACAGGTTTTGCAAAGACGACTTTACTTTCAGCATCTTTCCGAAGCCAGGTTGGAAAGCAGCCTCGCTCTCCACGGCTGGCGTGCCAGGCAATCACACTGCAGTCACAGCTCTTTGCTAACACCTCGAGAACAACACGAAAGCTTAATCCTGGAGATGCCTTCCCACCACCTCAGGGGAGAAACCACCACGGAGGATTTACATACGAAGGCACAACAGGCTGATGCTCTGCCCAGCTCAGAGGGGAACCATCACTCGCAAGCATGCAGAGGGACAGGAGAGGCTAAGGAGTCCCAAGATGTGATGATACCACATGTTAGTTCCAACGCTGAAACCGTGTTACTGTCTGTGGTACCCCCCTGTGGCCAGGTCGGACACAGCAACCTCCACGCCACCTGCGACGCTTCTGTCACATCAGTGCCCGAGAACTTCTGCATCAATCCCGACCACAGTGCCACCTGCAATGCCTCCTCACTCCTAGCAATGTCCATGCCACGCGTTCATCCAACAGCAATCTCTGTGCCACCTGCAATGCTTCATCCCCTCACGATCTCCATGCTGACTGTTACCTGTAGTAACCTCCAAGCCACCCATAGCACTTCTACATCCCCAACAATCTCTGCCCCACTCTGGACCCTCGACCCCAGGTCTGCAGGTGAACACAGAGCTTCCACGGGGCCAGACCTGCCCTGGCACAGGCAGGGCACAGCAGCCCCTGGCTCTGGTCCTCACTAGAGGCTGCCCAGAGGAATGGAGCTGCCCTTTCAAACAGCTTCCTGCTGGGCAGCTGTGTAGGGATGTCTCCTGACTCTTCCAGCATTTTATAATCCAGCTGCTCCTGCAACACCCTTCTAGCTGTGTGGAGCAGGCAGGGCCCACAAACACCCCATTGCCACCCCTCATCTCTGGTGACCTGCAGCTCCTGTTTCCAGTGAGCATAGCCACCATCAGCCTTTGGCAGGCTGTTGCTGGCTTTACCCCGCATGACAAGCCTGGGCTGGGAAACATGAAAAGCAGAGAACAGAGGTAGCAGAGGGTTTCTTTCCTCCTCACCTCTGCCCAGACCTGGTGTGCTCAGTAGGATGAGGCTCTCCTGATTTTAGAGGATGCTGAAGATGCAGGGGAGCCCCGGGATACAGGAGTTTACCCAGCAGGTTTCAGACTTCCAGCTGGTGCACAAGGCCCCATAGTCATAATTTCTCTTTGCAGGCCAAGCAGAATGGCTCTTCTTGCTGCTGCAGGATTTTGGGGGGGGATTTTTTTTTTTAAGCTATCACAATGAGATGCCAACAGATGGAGCTGTTCAAAACACAGACCGCTTGCTTTGGCAGAGCGGAGGAAGCAGGACAAGCATGGAATTCTAATTACTAAACATCACGAGAAATGAATCATCTCCAAACAGGATACAAACTTTATTTACTATGCTGAAGTGAAAAGTCTGTTAACAAAACTATAGCTCAGAATGGAGGAATCCCAGGATTTCTCCATCTCTGCATGTGAAAATGTTCTGTTCCAGGACAGAGGAAGGTCTCATCACACCCCTGCAGCAGAGGGTTAGAGCCTCACAATCCTGTCCTGGACTCACACCATCACTCACCAGAGCTTAAATCAAAAGTATACACCATGTAGGACTTCTTCCTTCTGCCCCTCACCCCAAGCCTAATCCCAGACTTCAAAGTCAGGGCACATCAACATGTCACAGAGCTTCCTCCCATCATCTCTTTGGAGCAAAACCAAAGTCCTCAACCCACTTCCCCAAGCTAAGGACACAAGTACAACATGAAGCCTCCACAGCTCACCTGCAACCAGGGACTCATTACAGGCTATCAGAAGACAGGAAAAAAGAAAAGAGTAAACAACAGGTAATGCTTCTTGGACTTGTGCCTGCATGTGTATGTTATGATCAGTTATCCCATCCCTCTTCCAACCACCGTGCACACCTCTGCTTCTCTCACGTTAGCTGTAACAAGTATGTAGCTGCAGGCCACAAAAAGTCAGCATACTACCCAAGAGAAAACTATGCTTCCAGAA
>VYZU01035851.1:0-227254 GCA_013401355.1 Ceyx cyanopectus
GTGATGCTCAGAGGGGCACAGAAAGTCCCCCACTGCCAGTGTGTCTCTAAGAGACAAGAAATGAGACTGTTTTTCAAACTCTTCTTGTAACACAGCAGATACCAAGATTTTATTTTCACTTCCCCTGCGGGGAAGCTCCTCTCTAAATAAATTATAAATGTACATTAAAAGTAAGAACACCCCCTCCCCTCCTGCACCTACATGAAATTTGCTTAAATAACAAATCTGCATAGAAATAAGGGATGTTGCCACGCTTGACAGATGATCAAGTAACAGCCCAATTGCATTACCAGCAAGACAGTAAACATTTTTGCTCTCCTTTTCCAAGTAAATTATGCCCTGTTAATACTGCTTTGCTGCCATAATAAGGCCAACAATGAAATTACTGGTCCTCCATCAAAAACCATCAAAGCTAAATGTGCTCATTTTCTCTTCCAGCTGTTTGATGCACCCAGCTTTTCAAAGAGCATTTCCTGGGACTTCTTGAGAGCCTCTTCACAGTGAGTCACCAAATGGGATCTTGCTTCCCTTGAGATAACTGCTAAAAAGCAGATTTTTGGGGAAGCTGCTGAGCTCAGAGAAGTTTTCACAGCTCCCTTACAGACCTACTGCTGTTGTTCCCTCCGTGCTTCAAAAGTAAGGTGCACCACAAAGATCATGAGAAGATGCATCCAGCAAAACTCCTGTGACTTCTACAAGCTCAGGATTACCAAAAGTCTTGGAAAATAAGAGTAGTCACAAACTGGAAAGGTGCTGAATATCCTGAATTTCACTGTGCACAACCCAGCAATGAGATACAACGAGGTCTCCTGTTATTTCTGGTTGAGCACATTCCAGCATCAAAAACATTCATTCCCAGGGAACCACTGGCCTGGTTGCAACATCCCCGGGTCTGTCCAGGTGTCCCCCTCGATGCAGAGCAGGCAGGGCTGCTGCAGCTCATTTCCTTCCCACTCAGTGCTTCTGGCTGCATGTTATTGCTCTCCCTCCACCCCAAGCATTTGCAAATGCATGAGTGGTTTAGGAAGCTGTCTGCCCTGAGGCAGGTGAACCCAGTTCACCCAGCCATCAGGAAGCAATAAGGACAGTTATCTCCAAACTGCCTCGTGAGCTGGGGAATAGAATTCTTTCAACAGCAGGGCATAACCTGCTCTAGAGATGCTTTCACCAGCCCACTTCACTCAGCTTGACACTCAGACTCAGCTAATGGCCTGCAAGGAGGAAGAACAGGGAACTTTCAGCTACAGGGGCAGTTTTTCAGCTGGTATTTGACACTCAAAAGCTTGAAGAGAAGAATCAAACTGAGCTGGGTTTCCAGCAGCTGAAGTTTTGATCTAAACGAGGTCTCTTTAGGGCTGTTTCTCATACAGACAGGACTCCTTACCTGATGGTGCATGAATTGCAATTAGGCCTTTCTTGCTCACAATTGGTGGGAATTGGCTTCAGCCTGCACAAAGCCACCTCAGAACTGCAAGTCAGAGAAAGCCAGTTTGGAAAAATCCCCCCAGGCACCTATAAAAGTTGAGGGCTGCATCTCAGAGGCAATTTAGACAAGTTCACAACCTTCCTGTGGTGAAATCTACAGCACCATCACTCCCTGTAGGCCTGGGGAGAGATGTCATGCAATAGATATTTAAGCCTCCAGTAACAAGCACAAATCAGAGCCCCTCTTTCTCCAGGGTAGTTCTTCCACTGTCTCACCTTACAGTATGCTACCCAGACAGTCACTGGAGAACCAGGAGTCATGTGCTGAGCAGTTTGAAGCCCAGCAGGGGTTTAGAGGCTGGGTTCCCACAGCAGTGTCGTGGCTGGAGAAATGCAGTTTGCTCCTGTTGTGGCTCAACAACTGCAACCAGAGCACAGAACTGCTGAACCACAGGGCCACACTGCTTAGCTTGTCCTGCTGTGAGATGGGATACAGATGCAAACCCTCTTCTCCTGGGAGGGGTTTTGACCCAGTTCCTGCATTTTTGAAACTTGGGATGGCTTTGGGAATGGTCAGAAGCAAAGGTGTGGGTACCCAGGGGCAAGACATGGGCTGACTGGACCAGTCAGGGTACTGGGTGATACAGGGAGCTGCTGGGCAGAGCTTTCAAACAAAACTCTTCATGGGAATGCAACCAGGGGACTCCTTTGGGGGTGACTTGCCCTGGCTGCCTGAGCACCTTGCAATGGTGCCAGGCACATAAATCACACTGGAAATTAAGCCTGGAATTTTACAAGTGGAAAGGGCCATCAGTGGTCCCTGGATCCAAAACATGACAAGACCATTTGAGCTGAGCCTGGGCTGTAGGGCCAGCCTGGGAAAACTGCAGCAAGTCATCAAAATAATCACTTGTTCTGCCTTATAACTTTGATGAATCACCTTAACATTGACTCTGGTTTAAGCAGACTTAATTAAGGATGGTGTGAATGGTACCTCTAAGGAATGAGGTGATAACTCAGCGTGTTTAAACTGAAGGAGTTGGAACAGTAATGACTCTGAGTGCACATATCTGGGTGTTAATCACATTATCCCAGTGTCTGACTCTGACGTGTGCCTTCTGAATAAATCATGTGTTTCAAACTGACAGCAGGATCCTTTACTCAATTACAGCAATAGTCCTGATGAGTTTGTTTTCCTATTTGGTAATTTTCCCAGGATAGTGTGTTTTGGGGAGTGCACATACATCTTTAATGAATTGAAACTGCCTTGAATCTGGTTAGTTTTTCCCCTGATGCTGATACTACACACAATCAGATTCCATCCCCTGAACTGAGTTAACTGAGTTCTTCCTCCCACGGAGTTTTGCCACTTGTCACCATCACATGATCCTGGCATCTTACACAAAAAAAACCCCTAAACTCACTGATTTTCACTCTCCAGACAAGAATTACTATGCAAAAGATATTTCTAAGAGGCTTGTTCATGCTGTACATCCAAGTTAGGCTGCTTTCAAGCAAAAGTTCGTTGGACAGACAAGTTTCACTCCTTCTTCTGCAACTGACTCCCTGAGAAACCCTGGTCGAGTCACTCAGGTGATGTTTCTCTACCTTAAGTTAGACTCTGGGCTGAGTTTCCCAGGCAATGGCAGAGACAGCTGTCTCCAGAGTGATTCAGTTGATGCTAAAATGGGAGGGGGAGGAATTAATCACCCACTGGAAGAGTCTCTCTGCCTACAATTAACTCTCACAACAAATAAAAGAACTAAGAACTGACTGGGGTGAGCTGCAATAGGTGGCAGAACCACCACCTCACTTGTGCTTAACTTCAAGAGTGAGCCACAATTATGAGTGAAAACCAGTTTTGGTCAAGTGTTAACCAAGATATACCCTCACTCTGAGGTTTGGTTTGATCCTATTGATAATTAAAGAAAACAAAAACAAACAAACACAAAATCAAACAACAAAAAAAGATCCCTTCAGTGTAAACTTGCTCCCAAACATCTCTGTTCCCTGTCAATGGAAATAAATCTTGCTGCTATAGGATGCATAAAGTAACATTTGGCTGCACAAGCTCTGCATGAACAAATTAAGAGGGGGAAAAAAATGAGATGGGAGGGAAAAGACCTTTTCAAAAACATTTTAAACTCACAAATGTGACAAGTGCAATGTACAGCCCCATTCAACAGCCAGCACCTATTGTAATCCCAGCACTGTGGGTGTATCCTGCTCAGCCCCAGGAGCCTCTGCTGCTCTCAGAAACCCTCCACCCTCTCTGGTAGCCACCCACAGAAACACATGCAGGGTAGGGGCACCAGATGCAACTGAATCCTGCCCTAGAGTCCCCTGGAGCTGAGGGAAATCTGCTCTTGGAGTGAAATGGGGGCTATGTGAGGACAATGCAGGCATTCTGGGGTGCTCGGATTCTACAAACTTCCAGCAAGTTGCAAGTGTCTGTGGGAACATGGGAAGTATTTTAAGCAGCAGGAGAAATTCACAGTGCCAAGAGAAGAGGGAAGCATCTGGGCCCTGAAGCAGATTGTGAACTCTCCCTCAGAGCAGAATGCAGCCTAGGCAGTGAGCTTGGAAGCTGTGCAAATCTCACAACGTTTTGATCCAAAACCAAGGAAAGAGATGCTGCAAAAGCATCTCCAACTGACACTGGTTACATCTCTCCCTGAGCTTCAACACAGACACTGCAGGCCAGGTGGAATACAACAAATTAGGTCAAAGCCTCTCATTCTTTGCCTCTCTCCTGTGCATTGAAGACACTGATCGGCCTAGGCACAGATAAGTCTATCGCTGCTACCAGAAGCTGGCCAGACTTCAGCATTTATCATATTCAGTGACTAATAAAACCAGATTCCATTATGACATTCAAATACATTCATATTCACCAGGTAAACAGAGAGTTTACGTGTAGGGCTTGCTGAAGCATTCTCATTTTCATTCAGGTTATCACTAAAAAGTATGAGTGAGGTGCCTGAAAATTAGGATTTTTATCCTAAGAAAAAAGCTTCAAAATTTCAGGCTGCGCTGGTGACAAATATTTCACCCTGAAAACTGAATATTATTGTTTTGATTCTGCTGTTGATGAGCAGGAAATGTCAATCTGAGAGTCAAAGGAAAGATGTGAATTTATTTTTGAAGTGCTTCATCAGAGAGCTGCATTTCTGCTTGATAGCAAACTCCAGTGCATCAACACCTTGAACTTAACCAGTATTGCCTCTGTGTAAGACAAATACATCACTGTGTAACAACCCACCTTCACAACACCTCTTGACATCAGGGCTTGTAAACAGTTGTGGATTACATAAAGCACCTGAAGTGATGGTTGGAATTGCAGGAGGAGTTCTCTTAGGTGGCCTTGTACCCACATTTGAAGCTGGGCAGCCAACATGCCTCTCACAGCTGAAGTTCTTTTCTCTCCATGGCACCAAGACCAAATTGCACAGCAAGACCCCTGGGCAGAGCACCCTTCCTGCAGGATCAGTTCTTTGGGAGACAACATGAGGCCTTTGAGAGAGGGCAGAACAGGCAGCAAGATGACAATATGCAGAGATGTAACCAAGATGACATAATCCCTAAAGAATTGAGAATTTAGTAGTCTGTGTTGGTACCCACAGTAAATTCAGTTCCACCAAAAGCACGTGGTGATTTTTTACCCTTCTTTCACTCTGTAACTCACTTGCCTTCCTGAAATGGGTGAGATGCTGGGCAGGGAGTAAGGGAGTTGATTCAAATGCTCCTGAAATCAGCCCTTACAAACACAGTCCAACATTAATATTAGCAACAGCAACTGCAGTTTGGATGGTCATATGCTTTCCAGTTTATTCAAAGTCCAGAAGAGTCCAAACTGACAGATCCCTGAAGGATCTCAGCACTGTGAGTGGCTGGTGAGGAAAGGAGGAGCACTCCCAGGTAAGGAGCATGATGGGGTCACCCTGCCCAGCAGAGCTCCTGCAGCACATCTTGCTGCCTTTGCTGCAGCAGGCAGAGACACTCAGGGTTCATGGGGCCATTTCTCTGCACATGCCCTGCTTTTCTTCCTGCAATTTTTACGTGGTACTTAGGTCTTATTGTATCTGTGGATTTGCTGATGCTCAGTCTGGAGCTGTTGCACACCCAGAACTTTTAATCACCAGATTTATCTACACCAGGCAAGAATTAAGCCCAATACTTTCTGAAAATGTCAGTCTTCCTCCATTAGACACAGTGACAACAGACCCCCACGTTTGCCTGCCCACAAACACCCCAGCTGACAACAGCCCGGTGGGTTTCACACACCAGACTGGGAGTTAACTTTGGTATCTAACACAGATTTGCTGGGAGACCCCTGAGGACCTCACTTCATCTTTGTTTGTCCTGTATCTTGACAGAAATAACACCCTATCTGTTGCTTGAGCCATCTGGAAATAGCTGTCAACTCTGTTGTCCAGAATATGATTTTCTTGCACTGTTAAATACATATTAATGCAGTGGATAAATAATAATATAAAATAGTCAAACTTCACTGGAGTCCAAAGTTCAAAGCAGGAAATTTGGAACATGAAGTTACTCATTTGGTTTTGGTCTGGCCACTTCCTTTGATTTTTAGCACAGACACACAAAAAAAGAGTAGAATTTCCTTTAGAAACAGGCTCCCACAAAGCAGTGCTGGTAAGAATGGTGAACTTTTTGTTGAGCTTAGCTCCAGTTCCTTGCAGACCCACTGAACAGCCCAGGTTTGCTTCAAATTGGATGCAGATTTCTCAGGCAAGGTCGTGAACCTTGGTAATACCTTTATAACCACCCTGGCTTTAGAAAGATTTCTGGGGAAAATTAAGTGCCTAAAGGCTAAACTGCATCCTGTTTTAGAGCTCCCATGTTAAGGTCATATTTATAGGGTATAAATTAGCTTTGTCTGTTAGTAGCTCTCTGACCTTTAAGCCTTCAATGTAAAATCCTGTAGTTTTTAGCTTAAAGTAAATGAAAAAATAACACAAGGCAAGCAGTTAAGTGGATAAAGTGATATAGCAGCAATAGCACACAGATGTTGTTGTGTTCCTGTCAAGACTGTCCTTTGCAACCCCCAAGCTGTCTGTTCTGCTCCCCCTCCCAAACTGCATGCTACTGAATATTAAAATGAGAGCTTGTAGTGACGGGCAGCTTTGCCCATCTGTTTCTCCTCTGAAGTGCTCAGTATTTTAGGAAACCAATAAATAGAACGGAGTGATAAGAGCCAAGTTGGGGTTTTTTTTTCAGAAGGGACTAGTTATTTTGGATCTGCTCTAGGAGGACTGGCCCCTTCCCAACAAGGTGCACATTCAAGTCCACCATGTGTTAGCTCCTAACAACAGCCAGCCCTGCCCCGAGCCCACGGAGCCATGAAGCTGCTGGACACACTGCAGGAGCTGGGGCCAAAGCTGTGCTAATGGGCACCTCCTAAATGCTGCTCTTTGAGGTCTTTGCATTGGATGAGTCTCTCAAACTGCCTTTGGGCCTGCTTCACTGAAATCACTCAGAGCTTTTTCCATTTCCTTCATCCTCTTTTTAAGCTGTAAACACAGGCCCCAGAACCTCCTTGGGGGATGGAGGGGATCAGCTGGCATTTTCTGAACTTTTATGGTCCTCTTACCTCCACACTCAAGGTGCCTGGGACATCCTGACTGCTAACTGAAGCTCTTGGGCACTTCTGCTCCATGCTGTAACCTTGAACCAGCTCTGGTCCTTTTTCCTGGCTACTCCCTAACCTCCCAATCCTGGCTCTACTGCTCCCCTGCCCACTCCATTTACCTTCTCAGCACCCAAGGCAGTGGCATCTCCTCACTGACCTCTTTGTAAGCCTGGCCAAACTTCAGCCACCTGGGAGATGCTGTAGCCAGCTGACAGTGTTGAAGTTCCAACAAACACTCTTCCCAGCCCAAAAGAGCAGCCACTTTAGGCTCCATGACCTGAAAAGGGGTTCCATTTGATAGGAGTCACTCCCAATGGTCCCTCAAGTGTACTGGAGTGGATGGCTTCAAATACATGATTTACCTACAGGAGTTTAGGACTTATCCTCACTCCAAAAAGCTTTACTCAAAGGCCACTGAAGTCACTCTGACCTGAGCCACAGTTGTCAGAGGTTAAGCAAGAGAGAGAGCTGCAACCCTAAAGATTGATTATTCCTCTTGCTGACGAGTTCCCATCTTGCTGCTTCCATTAACACTATTTTCTCCCCTCCTTTCCCCACTCCTTCCTGTCTTCTTTTAGCATAAAAAGGAGTCTGCCAGACAATGCATTCACACGTTAGCACAGCACACCAGACTGCCACTACATTCAGAGCAACTAATAGGAAGGTTTTATAACTAATCTCTAGGGAAAGAGTAATGAAATAGGCTTGAGCTCACCACTGCTGTGAAGCCAAGCAGCTTCAGCTATAAAAAGATTCCTTTTACACAGATACATAAAATGAAACACAGTCTGAAAGGCTCTCTGCTTGGAGAGCAGCATTAGGCAGCACGTAAGCAGCAGGCTGATAAGAGAGCACCTGGATTGGATCTGTACAGAAGAAAGGTGTTTAAAAGCCAGGTCTGCAGTGTGCCTCCTAAAGCCAGCCCTGCAGGAGGTGTGTTAAGGATGATGGAGCCAAAGTGGGGGCCAAGGTCTGGCTTGTTCATGTAGCCAGGTGCTTCACACATGGCCTTCCCCACCTGTAAGCCTGGAGGCTGCTGCAGGATATCCCAGGATGAAATGGGAGCACATCACTGGCAGTGATCTCCTCTAAGCAGTGTTCATGCACCATGGAAGCTCTTTGTAGAGCTACAGCAGTGCTGACATTGGCCAAAACACCCATGTTGCTTCAGGATCCTCAGCCAGGACTTCAGTGTAGAGCTTGACATGCTAAGGCTCTGCAAGTGTGAATGCCAGAAAGGATTTGTCACCCATCACCTCTGAGCATCTGTCATTTCACTGCTAGCCTGGGTCAAAGCCCAGCAACTTCTGGTAACAGCATTTCCCACAGAGAGTATCTGGAGTCTGTTTTGGGACATCTAAAGTTCAGTCCCTCATCTCCTTGGCTGCAACAAGAATTACTTCTGTACAAAACAGGGGACTCGTTGTCCGTGTTCTCTTTTGCTGTCCAACACCATTCCTTGCTATGTTGCTGTAGGTTTAAAGAGCTTTTTAAGTATTTTGCCATTTCTCATGGAGAACATACTTCTGGGATGCAATCAGGTCAAATCTCCATCATCTTTCTGACAAACTGGAGAGACTGAGATCATTAAATAACTTATTAAAAGAGTTTATCCTAACTCTCCAATCATTTTATGTGTTGCATCTCCTCCCTGATTTGTTTGTCCAGGTCCTGACACCAAAAGTCACTGTGGGTCTGTCCATTCTCCCAGCTAAGGTATTTTTAAATCAACTGCTCCTCTCACAACACCCTTTAAAGGTTGATTAGATGGGGTGTGACCACCACAGAACAGACACACAGCACCCAGTCTGTGACTGCCAGCACAGACTGAACTGCTCAGGCTTATGCCCACAAGATTGTTTTTAGATTCAGTGTTTTCTAAACACTATCATCTACTCTTCAAGAATTACCTGCATTCCTAGAGGCAGCACTTTGCATTTCTCTGTAATAAAAAGACCATTTACAGAGGCCGAGCTGACAAGCAATCAAAATTGCCCTCTCCAAATGTCTTATCTTCATTATTATTTATAGGTGCTTCATCATGTTGACACCCACAAATTTTATCAGCTGTGATTGCATATTTACTTTTGGATCACTAATGACACTGTTGACTAGTGCTGGGCTCAGTGCCAATCCTGTAAAATGCCAGTAAAGCACCTCAAAAAGTCATTTTGTTAGCTACAGGAATCCTGCTTCCCTTGCTTTTAATCACTTGGAAGTGATTCTACAGAAAAGCACATCTATTTATATGATCTATTGCTCATTATTGTCCTCAATATTGCTCAATGCTAATTAACAGCATCTGAAAGATGCTCTGCTATATTTATGCACAAAGCTTTCCAATTCCTCTTGATGGAGTGTCTGACAAGACCCGTGTTCAACAAAGCCATGCTGACAAACATTCTAATTGCATTGTTGTCCTCTGTGTCTTCACTAATCAAATCCCACAGCAGCTTTTCCACGATTCTGCCCAGGGCTGGAAATCCAATAAACTGGCACCCAGTTAAGTGGATTCTCTGATACTTAAACATCTCAAACGAGTGCCCTGCTGAGCTGTTAAAAATGCCAAGACACACCTCCTTGAGCCCAGAGATGAAATGCCTGAACATTCTCAAATGTCTGGGATGAATCCACTTTCCAAAATGCAATGTAGGGCTCCAAACAGGTTTGGCTGCAGTGAAGCTGAGACTGAATAAAAGGTGCTCTCAGCTCCTCAACCACTTTAGCACCTGAGCACAACCCTGGCTTTGTTTTGCTGTCTGTATTATTATCTACCCTGCTATAGTGACCCAAATAGAGTCATTAGCTTGACTTCAGGAACTGCATTTCAAATGACTCTTTCACCTGGAAATGTCACTGCTTAGCTCTGCATTAATCCCCACAGCCACTCACTTCACACCAAAGCTGCAAGCTCAAGTGAGCACAAATGTGTGAACTCAATCCTGAAGGAGATTGGAAGAACTATCCAAAGCCTACCTCCTGAATTCATGGATGAGTTATCCTGCTCAGTTCCTGGGAACAGCTCTGGGGAGCTCTGCTCACAACTCATGGCTTACACACTGTCTCTCAGGAGAGCAGAAACATTGGGGAATTAAAAGTATGTGTGACCTCCTTTCTCTAGTCTTTTTGTTGTGTGGTTGGTTTGGGGTTTTGTTGTTTGTTTTTAAACAAGTTTCAGATCTGTAGATAAGACCCAGACAGTCAAAACCAGAGTTATATCAGTAAAACTGAATTTTGCTCTCCTTAAACCCAGAGTTTGCATCATGCTTCTCTTAGGATCCTGAACTCTCCCATTCCATGGTTGCTACTGCCAAGGCTGTTACAGATTGTCACGGCCCCAAATATGCATGGCTCCAAACTTAATGACTGTGTATCTTCCCAAGACATTCTCCCCAAAACCCAGATGAAATCAGAGTGGCTAAAATCCAGGGGGAAAAAAAAAAAAAAAAAAAAGGAAGAAAAAAAGAAATTCAGTGAAATGTGTTGTTTCTAAACTCTCAATTAATTGAGGTAGAAGCCAGTGGAGTTTTTAATGTGGCCTTGGGCCAGTGGAAGAGGCAAGTGCCAAAATCAGCAGCTCACTTTTCAGGAACTCTAAAGACAAACAGCACACACAGCACTGCAGCCACAGCAAGGAAGACACTCTTTTCCCAGGAAAGGTTCAGAGACCACAGGCCTTTTGGGCACTACACTCCCCTCTAGCAAGCAAGGACTGCTCTTGCTGCTACGTAAACAGGCAAAGCCCACAACCATCCTCAGCTCTCCCCCAGCCCACCCACAGCCACCACAAAGGGAGGACAGACCCTTAGCTGAGCTGAGACAGGGCTGCACTGGCAGTTCTCAGCTAAGGCAGCTCATGGTAGAAAGTATTTAGAACTCAGTTTCTGATGAGTTTAAAATGTGGATAGAGAGACTCTGAAGCTGTGTACCAAATCTGAGAGGCCAGCTCTGTGCCATGCCCTGCAGACGCTGTGCTCCATGCTCCAAGCCTTACTCTATGGAGCCTTTGATCTTGTTTTAAGTACCACTTCAGCCAGCAGTTACATAAATGTCAGGTTACAGCACTTTAGAGTTGCACGGAGGTGGAAGAAGCCACAAAAGCCTCTAGTAAAAGGAGCACACACTTGAAATAAGTTGTATGAGCCTGAGTGTAGTGAAGTGGTAAGCCAGAAAAATAAAGGCCTTCCAAAGTTGTAATCCAGCCCTTGGGAAGGCTGCATGAAATAAGAGTGGGACTTGGTGCATAAGCAGAACCACGAGGAAGCTGATGCACCTTCTGAAGAGAATTGGGCAGAAAACATGTAGGCACAACATGTTTTCCCTAGAGAAAGGGCTTCAGAAGGATGATGGATCCACAAGCTCAGGGCATAGAATAGGTTCTTAAAGAGAAGCCATTAAGAGATTTCTCTATATCCATCCCTGTGGGTAAGGACCCAGTGTTCTGGATTTTTACTTCAGGGCAAACTGCTGGCCCCACAACCCACCCCAGCCCAGTGACCTTCTCTCAAGGTGCTCAGCAAGCCCTGCAACCAGCAGTTCTTGGCAAAGAGCAGATCTCTCTACCTTTCAAAAATCCAGATTAATTTTAAAGGCTTGGTTTGTGTGTTCTGAACCACTGTAACTGTGATCTGCAGTTCTGAACACTCAGTGCAGCCAGACTGAGACATCCAGCACCATCAGCCACCTACAGAGCTCTGCTCAGGATAGACAGATACTCCAGGTCTTTATTCTTGAGCTTGGAGATCTGCAATAGCTATATTGTGACACTGTTTCTTCCAGTACATATTCTTCTTCAACAACATGTGTAATTACTCATTGTTACCATAGGCTTCTACATTAAAAAGCACACTAGGGAATTATAGGGAATAAAAAATTACAAAGAGGACTATTTAAATTAGAAAGAGGAGTATGTAAAGATGCAGGAAAAGTTCAGATGAAATCCCCACTGCAAAGAGAGGGCTAAGCTGAGAGCCAGAGCAGCCTAGGAGAGAAGAGCAAGTGAAGCCATGCCACAGCAGTGACTGTTGAGCTGTTAGCATTAGAAAACACTTTCTAGCACAACCCAAAAAAGGGCACCTATTGGGGTCTGATCTGTTTATTCTCACCAGCAGGGCACTTTTCCTGTCAACGTTTCCACAATGGCAAAACCCCTCTGCTTCCCGAGTGCTGGTGTCAACCACCATGGACAGAGCCACCCTCCCAGCCCAGGCAGGCAGCGCTGGAGTTAGAGCTCCTTCCACCGTGAGCACATGTCCTGCCAACGCTGCCCAAAGCACATGGGCCTCCTCCTGCCAGAGGTGGTTTAGAGACCCACCACCCCCGACCCCGGGCAGAACCCTCCCCGCAGCTGCCGGCTCCTCTCAGCCCCTGACAGCCGGATAATCCCAGCGTGGGTGTCAGAGCAGAAATAGCACATAGCCCATTGATGATGGTGTGCCAGGGCTGGCACGGGACACGGTCTGTGCTGTCCTCCCGAGCCGACAGCCTCTGTCCAGCCCCCCCGGGCGCTCCAGAGTGGCCCGGGCAGCTCGGCGCTGTCACCCAGGGCAGTTGCATCATGCATAGTCGGGATAGTCTGGTCCCTCTTCCCCCAGCCCCTCCCTCTGCAGCAGTGGCAGGGGCTAGTTTGTGTTTATTTCCTGGCTCCAGACTTTCCATTTGTTACCTTTGGCTGGCTTCCAGGCTCAGCTGAAGAGCCAAACAGCCAAGGGCAGAGGGCTGCTATTTCACCTTTGATAGATGGGAACTAAAGTTACTCTTGGCAGCTGACTTGAAGCTTCCATAAAAAAAACCCAACAACCCAGAAGAGGTTGGGGCTCAGTCACAAAAGGGCCACGCTCGGCAGACTCTGATAACAGCTTTAGTTGGGATTACCTGAGCCTGGCTTTCAATCAGCATGGGGAACATACTGTTTGCAGGGTGATTTTGCTGAAGTGCATTTAGAAATGTCATGGTGGGTTTAAATAGATGATGGGAAGAGCAGCTATGGGCTCCATGAACAAATAAACAACAAACAAACAAACAAACCCCACAAAAACCCAACCCAGACAATAACATAAACCTGTGTTTGATTTCTTAAATATCATCTCCATTTTGCACTGTCAGGAAACGCAGAACTGCACAAAGTACAGGCTGATGTCAGAAGAGAGGCTGATCCAGTCAGAGGTTTGAAATTTTAGGAGCTTTCTTAATTACAGAAGCTCCAGTCCCTAAAATTATTCATTTTTCCCCCCCCGTTTCTTGAGGAACAGGTAAGAATGTGATATATACACTGCCTTTCCCCAGGAGAGCTCAGAGAACTCTCAAGCAACAGCTTTAGAGACAAGAAACCACAGCACAGCTGCTTTGGATCTCCCACCTTGTCCAGGTAAAGCCATGAACTGGATCCTGTAGGGTTGAGTTCACCCCTTTAAGCCAGTGTTGCCCCCCATAAACACACTAGCTGCAGAAGGTGCATCCCAGGCTGTGTCAAACCTGAGTCATGGAAGTGAGCTCAGCTCCCCAGAACCCAGAGAGCTGGATCTGGGGGTGTCAGCTGAAGATTGAGGCCACTGTTGTTCATATTAATGTAGCCCTGCAATGTGCTATGACTGTTCTGTTTATTAATCTTTCATTATTTCTCCATCAAGCATTGCAGAATTTACTAGCTTTACATAATTTAGTCACCTGAGAACATCTGAACATTGCATTTTAATTCCTTTTTCTAATGGACGAGCCTATAAAACCATTCCTAATTAGCCAGCCTCACTCTTAGGGACAATCTCTGAATAAGAGCACTGACAAAAATGAGCTCTGCAATCCCTGGCAGTGCTGGGTCAATGGTTGGATGTGATGATTTAAAGGTCTCTTCCAACTGAAACAATTCTAAGTGTCACAGATGGCTCTGCACCATCCTGACTTAATGACAGATCAATCCAGCTCCAGCCAAATGCATGGGAGCCTCTTTTCATGTTTGCATGGGAATCCCACTGTAATCTGAGGGGATTGGAATACTAAAGTGACTTGGAAGCTAAGGTGTACCTCAGGGATCTTTGATGATCTTTCTCAAGCTCTGGGTCTAAAACTGATGTGTGCAGGTAGCAGATCCTGATCTGGGTGTTGGGAACTTTGTCAGTATGTAGTGCAGGTGTGTGGGGAAAAGAACTGTCTTTTTGGTCCTCCTCAGGTCTGAACTGCAGCTCTGATGATATAAATGGTGGCAACAGGCCACCAATGCCAGCAGGTTCTTACATTTGAGAAAATCCTTGTGTGACCCCAAGAGCTTGAACCCCACAGACTGCTTCTGAGAACCTGCTTCCCCAGAGGTCAACACTGCCCAGAACCCAGGGATTTCCTAGTGCACTGGCCCAGTGACCTAATCTAACACCTCCCCTGTGGCTACCCAGACAGAAGCACAATTCTGAGGGGACAGACACAGAAAAAAGACTTTTCCTTTTAATTTCCTGTGTTCCTTTGCCTGGAGCTCTTCCCAGCAGGCATGTGGTCCCCATTACCACTCCATATGGTAAGTGATGCAACACTGAATGCCACTATTTTAAATCAGTGGACCTTCTCCTCATGCCTTTGATTTCAGGCAGAAAACCACAAGATTAATTTCATTCATTTCCACCTCTAGATGAGGACAACTAACTTCTCTGTCTAGGAGGAGCCAGGGGGCCTGCAGGGCCATACACCACCTGCAGAAAAGGCTCCTCAGTTCCAGTGAGATGGGTAAAAGTTACTCCTGGGGAGATTCCAACTGGACTCCAGAAGAAAATTTTTCACAATGAGAGCTATCAAACGTTGGAATCTCCCTGGGAACTGGTGATTCCACCACTGCACACCTTCAGCTGACAGGGTGCTGGGCCACCTTGTCTTAGCCAACAAAGGCTGGAGCAGGTGAACCTTGAGGTCCTTTCCAACCTGCTGTTCTGTGCTCCTGTGCTTCTGTTCATTGCACTGTGTAGCAAGTGGCTGGGGGAAGCCTGTGCTTGTTAACTGGCTCCAGCAGGGAGCTCAGCAGCTATTAATTCCAGCTGGAAAAATCTGAATTGTTTCCAAACATCTTCCCTCCTAAAATACCAGAACTGGTAGAAAGAGCTTGCTTTGCCTGGCAAGCTTGGCTTTCTCCAGTCTAGCTATTTCCCCTCTGCAGGTCTCCCCTCTCCCCCCATCCTCCTGCAGCAGGACAAGCAAGTTCAGCTCAGCAAGCAGATGCACCCCAGGCAAAGTGGGCTGTACAAACAACTGTGAGCTAATTAAAAACCAACGAGTGGTTCAAATACACAGAGTAAAAATGAACACAGTGACACAGTCAAATAAGTCGTAATAAGAAATAATAATAAAATAAATAAATATTTAACTCTTCTCCTCCAGATGTTTTACAAATGACTCTGTGTGTAACTGGAAGCAATTTCCCTGTCTCTGCTGGTCCCCTCTGGTTTCTCAAGCAGACATTATATCCAGATTTTCTGGATATCTCAGACTTTTTCCAGCTGTCAGAGGACAGCAGCAAGGTTTTGGCTGCACATGTGTGTTGTTGAAACACTGCACATCCAGAAAGATGCCAATGTGATTAAGGAGAAACTGGATCCAGGGCAGTAACAATTATTCCTGTTGAGATGGAGATTAATTTACCTCACTTCAACTCCCTTTCAACTTGCATTTTAGCCTACTGGATTTGACAGGGATGCTGACAGCAAAATGATGTTCAGGTAAGATACTGCTCACAAAGGTGGTTTGGGAGCTACCAAACCAGGGAACATGATGAGTGAGGAGAGCCTAAAGGAGCTTGTTCAGCCTGGAGAAATGATGGTTCCTGATGTCTGCTTTGCTGCAAAGTCACTGATGGCTCTTGTTGAACTCATTGTCCATCAGCCTGGTGAGTCTGGTGTGTTCCACTGGCTCCTGCAGCTTGAACAATAGTCTGGTGCCAAGAGCTTGCAAACTAAGTGGGAAAGAGTCGAGGAGAGTGAGAAGGGGATAGTTGTTTTTGTTTTATACTGGAAAATTTAAGGGGTAAAACAATTAAAGGGTGTCTGCAGGTCACAAAAAAAATATCTACTTTCAGACTGCAAATAGAGTCCAGCTGTCTCAAAGCTGCAGGCTCTTTGTCCTCAGTACCACTCTGGTAAAGCTTTTTACAGTATTTTTGTTCAAATCAGACAGAAAATTCCCTCTCTTATCTTCTGAACTACAGCCTGAAGCCTTCATCCAAAGCACAAAAAGGTCTGAGGATGGTGCTTCAAGCCACGAGACCATCACAGGCAGAGCAACATTATCCCACCAACCCCACCCACAGAGCAGCTGTGGGCACATCTGAAAGTCTTCTGCAGAAAGGAGTGTCCACCCACCCACCCAAGGCCTGGAACAGCAGAGGGAGGGTTTGTAAGTGATTTGGTGCCATTCTTGCCAGTAAAAGTGAACTGCAAGTGAATTAGCACTGGTAATTTTGTCTTCTCTTTGCAGTCATTGTTCTCAGGGCAGCCTGAAATTTCATCCTCCAAATTTGATGAGAAATTGGCCACCAATTCAACCCTCTAAGAATGACTGACTTACCCACCCCCCTCCATTTTTCCTTTTTATACAGCCTGGATTTATCACATTTCACAGCTGCAAAATTTAACTGAAATTTGAGTTCTAACAACCTTGAACCATACTACAAATCCAATTCTCTTCTCCCTTATCATCAGAATGCTTTAAGCAACTATACCCAGAGCCTCTACAGGAGATCTCATTTGTCCCTTGATGCAAATCCAGTCATTTATTTCCTACATCTACTCAAAAGCAAGGTACAAATTCTTCCCTGAATGTGTTGTCCAGAGCTAGCCAACAGTGGAGTCCCCATCCCTAGAGGGTTTAGAAGCCATGGAGATGTGGTGCTGAGGGTCAGTTGTGCCCTGGCAGTGCTGGGTTAATGGTTGGACTGATGATCTCAAAGATCTTTTTCAACCTAAATGATTCCTGATTCTACACTCAATTACATTTTCAACCAACACTTTTGTTCACTGTGCTGATGGGACTCTTTGGGACATCAAGAAGCTCAACTCAGAAGACATTTCCCTCATCTAAGGTCTTTCTCCCTCTCAGAAAGGAGCACACACTGTTGTGCATAAACAGCATTGACAGGAAAAACAGCCAAAGAAAATCTCTGCCCCTTGATGAAACCTGATGTTTCAAAACAGTCCAAATGTAATTTCAATAATTCATCACTTCCAAGAAACAAGTTTGTATGTTTGTGACAAAAGTGGCAGTAGTTATGCCTCACAACAGAAATAATTAGTAGGATGGAATGGTTTCACTCCACCTTGCTTTCGGTGGAGTGCTTGAAAATGAGATGAGATCCATCGAGGCAAAAAGCAGAATCATTACCCAGCAATGAAAGTGCACCTAAGTGGTTATTTACTATTAAAATCTTCAATACTAATGACAATGAAAAAAATAAGTTCAGAGTGAGACACCAGCTGTACCCTACCCCAGCATCCTCCCTCCCAACACAGGGGTAAACATGCTACAGACTTCCAGCCAACTCTCCTGGGGCACTGTGGGAGACAGCCACCTCCAGCAGGGATCACCCTCCTGTTCAAGGGCACAGCTCTGGCAAACAGCTCCAAGGGCAAAGCCACCTGACCCCCTACCTGCCCCACCAGCACGTGACAAGTGCAGTATGATTCTTTTTTACACCCAGAGGCCAGCTGAGGTGACCAATTCCTGTCCCCCATTTCCCCTCTGGATGCATTCACACACCACTGAGTGTGAAAACCAACAAACTTGCTCACCCTGGTGCAGTCACTGGGGGTGAACAGCTGAGGAGCACCTTTCTGCACCCTGTCTTAGCTCCAGGGAAAGCAGCAGTGCAGCAGCTCTCTGCTCTGCTCCAGCACAGTAGCAGAAACTTCATTTCAGAAATTCTTCTTTCTGCTTTTTCATCTTTGTTGCCACTGACAAGTCAGAGGCTGGGAAAGGGAGTGTAAGGCACAGTATGACTTTCCATGAAGCACTGACTGAGAACTGCTCCAAAAGGGAAACCTGATGTTAGCATTTCTAGTCCACTGTGCCACAGCACTGAGAGAGTGATAAAGAACTGTGAGGTCTCAAGGAGACAGACTTTCTATTTCAGTTACTGCATCTGAGGCTGGTTTATTCTTGCTTTTATTTATTCTTTTCAATTCACTTGCTTTCACCTCCTCCAGCTCCCACTGTGATCTCCATGCTCAGTGGTCCATGGGACTGGCAGCCCTGAGTCTGGGCAGTTTTCACACCAAATAACAACACATCCAGAATGAGAACAGAGTTCCTGAGGCAGCAGGAACCTGTTTTCTGTGTCAGGCCCTCCTGGAGCTTCTCACCAGGGCAGAGATTGAAAATTCTCTGCCATCCCAGTCTCAATTACTATAAAAAAAAAAGCAGCAGAGAGAGGAAGGCCAATTCTGATAACTGAGTCAAGCCATCAGATAAAGTAGCTCCTCTGAGTGATTTATCAGCTCAGACCAGCAGTGCAATCCTTCCCAAATTCCAGCTAATTAAAAAGAATTCCCTCTCCTGAGCTGATCACTTGCAGTTCTGAGTTGCAGTTAAATCCTACTCCTAACAATGTCCAGAAAAACTAGGGAAAGCCACCAGGTTTACTGCTGATGTAACTGCAGGGTTAGACTGCAGTGTACTTAGGTCATAGCTCTCATCCCACTGCTTGGGTTGGAGTAAAGCAGGACTGATTTGCAGCCCTGAGCATCCCAATCACTCTCCTTTGGTTTTATATCCCACCAATTGCTGTCAGATTGCCTGGGAGAAGCAGTTCTTGAGAAACTGCTGCTGCACTTGCCCCAGCTTCACATGGAATTACATTCTTTCAGTTTAGAATAGTGGTGTTCAGGCTCCTGAACAGTCCTTTTGTTTCTCTAGCACCAGCAGACATTTGAATATATTCTAATTAGCACAGGTCAAGTTCTGCTGACCATACAGAGCATTTGGACAGGATAAAGCTGCTCTGCATGGCCAGCAGCCTGACAGTTGGGATGCATGGAAAGCTGCTTGTTAGAACAGTCAAGTGAGAGGTGGTCACTTGGTTTAATTCTGGAAAGGGTTTTTAAAAGCCAAGCATCTCTCTTCCTCACAGTGCACTCAGTGGGATGAGATTTCATCCAGCTGTCAGGAGTTGGATGTTCATCTTCCAGCACTCCCTGTAAAACAAGGGCTGGGGAAGCAGCTACAAGACATAAAGCACCTTCCTCTGCCTGCTGCCCCATGGCACTAAGTGCTTCACTCCTGGGACTCTCTCCTAGCAATTCTTGTTAGCTGATAATAAACCAGCTACTTACACAGCTTTTACTGACAAGATCAACTGTGGGATTTGCAGGAGCAGAGCAAAGTTGCTGTTTGCTCTCAAAGTGCCAAGGTCAACACAAACCAGAACACCACTCAGAGCAAATACACTGCACAGGGAGGGACACGGTTCAGGAGGGAAAACAATTCTCTGGTGTTTTCTCCCCCAGCCAAAGCAAGATTTGCCAATGACTGACCCTGTCCCTGTATTTGAAAATGGAGATTTCATCACCCAGGCTTCAGAACAGAGTGGTGATAATTTCCTGAATGCATCACACAAATGCAGATCAACCATGTGATTGTCCTGGGAGGATTCACTGCTCTCCAATACACCAAAATATGACACTTTGAAGAAAAACAGAATACCTGTCTAGACCTTCAATCCAAGAACACAACACTTCACAGGGGAAGAAACCAGCTCTTGCCCAGAACAGTTAAGCCATGTTGCACATGATGCAATTATCCCCATTTTTATTACCTTTTGTCTCTTAATTACTATTACAGCATGCTTGGCAAAGAGTCACTCCACAGCTTACAATCACAGTCTTTGACTACATTATTTCACTCATTAGATTATAAAAGCAGCCAAAGAAAACTGCAGCACAGCTGCTGGTTTCTGTCCAGCCTCAGCCCTGGAAGCTCCCACAGCTGACCAGTATGGGCAGGTCTGTTTACTCAGTCCCCCTGAATTGCCCTTCAACTGCAGCTTTTTGGCACCTTGCTACAACTGCTGAGCAACTGCAAGTGTTAGTCCCCGGGGAGGTGCTGCACTCTCTATTATTTTATTTATATATATATAACTTCTTTTTTGGTGTTTTGAGGATGGGAAGAGAAAGTTACAGCACAATCTCAACCTGTTGCATCTTCAGAGCAAACTTCAACCTGAAAGAGAAGTAGTTTGCAAGTAGAGGGTCACAGGAAGCCTCCTTCAGTATGATTTGTACACCTTCTGTTCATGTTGTCCTGCTCCAAGCAGGGATCAGCTCTGACCAAAGCTCTTCTGTCTCATGCAGGCTCCAAATCAGAGAGCTAGGAACAGACCTGACCTCCTGCCCCAGCACTGGGGAGAACAACTGGTGTGGGCTAGGTCCACTGATTTCCACAGGACTTGTAGGAATGCTATGGATTTCAGACCTCTTTCCTGCATTGTGTTCCAAATCATGTAATCCTATTAAGGATATTAAGGATTAACAGATAGGAAGCTGAAAAAACCCCAATCCATTAACAAAAAGCTACCTTTCCCAAGATTACATACAAAATATTGTTGTATACAGTAAAGAATAGATTAGGAATAGACTATTTCAGCTGGAAGAGACCTCCAACAATCATCCATTCCCACTGCCTGACCACTTCAGGGCTCACCAGAGCCCAAAGCACATTACTCAGAGCATTGTTGAAATGCCTCCTCAGTGTTGGCAGGCTTGGGGCACTGACCACCCATCTCAGGAGCCTGTTCCAGGGTTTGTCCACCCTCCTGGTAAAAAACTGCTTTCTAACATCCACTCTGCACCTCACCTGGTGCAGCCTGGAACCACAGATCACTCCTTTCTCACTAAAAGCATTATCATTCTCTCCACCAGTTGACAGGCTCTGGCACATAGGGCCAGATGAGCTCTTCTGGAATCATTCATCCAGCCTCCAATTACTGTCAGTTTATTGCAGGGATGAAAAAAGCAATGGAAAGAAATTCAGTTACTGCCGCTGCAAGACAAAAAAGCATCCCAAAAATGAGCCTGAGCCAGAAATATTACACTTCTGGAGTGTAATGAAAGGGAAAATGGTACCTGGCTGCACCTTGCCTGTAGAGTAGACCCAATCTCCTTCCCCAGAGCCCCAGCAGCAGAGAGATTAGAGGAGGCAGGACCAGCATTATGAAGATCCCATGACTAAACCTTTCAGCAGGTTAGTGATATTAACAACTATTTCCATGGCTCAGAGAACAACCTCAGCTAACAGCTGATAGGTGACCTGGGGAACATCAACCCTCCTTGAGAGGCTTCTCTCATTTTGTATGGAGCCATCATTACATTTGCTATTGCTCCTCAGAAAGGGCTGCTCCTTCCACTCTGCCCCTCTCCAAGGCAGCACAGAAAGCTCCCTGCTTTCCTCCCAGAAGATGTTTATGTAGCAGAAAAATCAAACCACAAAATGATTCCATTCTTTGGTCCAAACTGTGTTTAGGCAAAATAGAAACTCACTTTCCAGTAAATGTACCCTCTCTGGTTGGGCTCTAAACTACCCGAGTGTAGACTGATTGCTGAGCTCCACTGTCAGGAGAAAGATTCACTTGTAAATAGGGAAATTTAACAAATGGTTCTTAATAGATACTGGGAAAAAAATCTGCAGTTACTGGTCTGTTCACATTCTACAAGTGATTGATTATGGATTTATGATAATGGTAGTTCATCTGAAGTGTTTCCACGGGGATGCAAATAAGCTTTAATTAAAGGATGATATGAAAAATCACTTGTTGAGAGACTAATTTGTTAATTAAACAATGATAAATTACAGGGTGGATTTAATTGGAGGGAAAACGCTCGACCACACTGAATTCAATTCTGTTGATTTGCACAGACTGTCCACACACACACACACACACACACACACACACACACAGGAGTGGAAGCACACCCCTGAGAAGAGGGTTTAAGGGAAGAGAAGCCTCACTCTGTGGTTCAGCAGGGGCTGTCAGACAATATGGGGTGATTTAAAGGGTTTCAAGTAGTGCTGAGGAAGCACATTTCAAATAGAGCAGAGTGACCTGAAGGCTCAGCAGCAATAGCAGAGTTCACATAGAGCAAAGCTGTTTAAATAACTGCATTTTAAGAAGTTTGAAGACAGCAAAAGGGGTTTTTTCCTCTGGTGCTCCTCCTGTATTGCTAAATGCAGGTACACCAGGCAGCAATCCCTCTTGGAGAAGCTCCTGCTGAATGGGTGGCTTTGAAATGAGCATTTGGCTCAGTTGTGTGGTACTACTGGGGCTGTTGGACAATTCCTGCTGCAGTGAACATCTTTCACCACTCAAATACTGATGGTAACAGACTGTGCAGCAGCTGCCCAGAGGTTTTTAAGGAGGGAATTGGAGGACACAGGCTACAAAGCTGAGAATGCAGAGCTTGCTGAGGCAGCACTGGATGGCAGGAGGAGCTCAGGTTTGTCTATGTTGATTATGGAAAACCTGAAATGAACCAAACCCAAGCTTCACTTCAGCAGCAGCTGATTTTTGACTCCTCTAAAGGGCCTGGGAATTAACTAATGCAGTCAGTCACAGACCCTAGAAAGCAGAAGCCAAGTTAGTTGCCAGGATAGACATGTCCTGTTTAGTAGGGTGGACTCTGGAGTGATGTTTTCCAAGGAAGTAAATTAGGCCCTCAGGGGCTGAGTGGCCTGTTGTCACTGGAAGGTTCCTTGCTTTCTGCAAGATGCAGAACACCTACTTTCTGCAACTGAACCTCCACCCCAGGACACCTGGGCATCTAGGATCTGTCATTTTGTCAACTTTTTCATATTAAATACTTTTTTTTTTTCCAGTTCATTCTGTTCTGAGACTGATACCCCAAAAATATTCATGAGAAAATATGCAGTTGAATGAACATGGCTAAATAAACCATTACATGTTTGGAAAGGATTGTTTTTGTGCTTGGTTTCTTATTGCCATAGCAATAGAAACTCATTGCAGTGGTACCAGGGCAGTGAGATGGCTGGTAGTGAAAACCCCTGGATCAGCAGAGGAACCACCTCCCCTTTCCCCACCCAGAGGGGCTCTGCCAGTGATCCTCAGCTGTCCTCATCCTGCAGAGCCAAGACTGAACAGAGCTGAAGTTTTCTTGCTTCCACAGGCTTGTGAAAATTGCAGGAGTTGTTAGACCTGCTGTTTGGCAGCAACAGATACAGACTTGGATCAGAGAGCTGCAGGAGGGGGGAAAAAATAATCCTAACCAATCTTCTCTGTTACTGGAGGCTGTCAGCTTGAATTCACTGGGAAATGGTAAAAAATATGATACAATCAGATCCTGCAGACAGAGTTTTGCCATTGGAAGTGCTGCTAATCACTGCTTCCAGGCAACCTTTTTCTGGAGCAGAGGAGCCCACTGTTACTCCTGCACCAAGCTGACACCTTTCCTCTAACCTCCAGTGGTTCTGCAGCACCCTCAGTGTGAAGGCAGCTTGGACTGGGTGGAGATGCAATGGATGTGCAGAAGCAAATTAGCTCTCCCAGCATCTCCATCCTGCAAACAACATGCAAAAGTGCCTCTGAAGTGATTAATTACAACACAATTATAATAACACTGACTCAAAGCTAAAGCTGCCTGGCTCCAGCATCTATTTGGATGTGTTGAAAGCAGTACTAAAGACAGCAAGAAATGTAGCTGGGTGCTAGTCTGGCTTGGTACCATTGCAAGGGAAGAAAAGGCCCCATGCAGGGAGTAACTGGGACATCTCACTTGCACATCATATTTCCTAGGAAGGACAGATAATCTGTTGATTGACTTACAGCTGCCATTATGACTTTGTATGATTAGGAGGACAATCAGAACCTTAACAGTTGGGCAGTGTGACAATGGCAAGAAACAAATTTCCTCTAGGATCACTGTGTCCAACTGTGCAGCTGTCTGACTTTGACAGAGGAAAGAACAGAAATAATGATTTCTATCTGAATCCAGATTAGATGGTGGTGTGGGTGTGTGTATAGATGAATGTAGATAATAAGACATGTCTATATTGGTATGAGAGACTTCAGTGACTTCTGGTTGCAGTATCAATATTGATCTTCTTCCTTCTAGAGGAAAACCCTAGAGAAGCTGCAGAAACCAGAGACTTCTGAAGTTCATTTAGTGCCTCTTCTTTCTTTAAGGCAGGCACTATTATTCTGAAAATGATCTTGTTTGCTCTATGATTAGCCTTGAAAAGCTTCTGTCATTGATTATTTTTATGCTTGTATTGTAAGAAGGAGGTTAGAAGAAGTTTCTAAGGAAAATGAAGAGACAAGTTTGAAGAGATAAGCTGCATGTGGCTGGACAGGAGAAATTCATCTCAGAGTTGATACTGCTGGAACAAGTGGAGTTGTTTTGAATGTCTGGGAGGGGAGAGAGAAAAAAAGAAAAGATAAAAATAAAAGAAGTCTGACAAAATGAAGTCAGCTTTTGCTGACTAACATGAAGGATTCATCAGGGTTTTTTTTTTCTGGATCTCCTTACTTATGTCCCCCCTGTAGCCTTTGGCTTTCCCCATTTCCTTCTCTATGTACTAAGTAGTGTCATGGTTCACGTATCTGCAGCTCCTCTCTGCTGCTTCCCAGGAGCTGATGTGGCCAGATGCTGAACTGGCTCCTCCCCAGTAACAGCAGGGCTTCAGATACTGTATTTCTCAGCTGGTAGTCAAACCCATTCAGCAAGACTTTCCTTTACAAGACATGATTTAGATCAAGTAATCTTTGTTTTCAGTCGTGCTGCATCATAAAATTAGGCAATTACTCTTGTAAACCTGTCAGGGTTCTAAGTAATTATCTAATTTAGAACATTTTAAATAAAAGGCAGGAAAATTCCACCCTCTTACATGTGTTGCTTGGAGGAACTAGCCTCGGGGATACAGGCTTGCTGCTGATGGCTGTTCTGGTAGGTTGAGTTGGGTTAGCAGTCAAAAGCATCCAGGAATATATGGTCATCTCAAAGTGAGTTTTCCTTTGGCTTCATTCATGCTCCTTTTCTGTTCTAATTGCACCAAATAAGAAGGATGATTTTAAAGGATCAGATTTTTGCTCTCAGCTGTCTGCTGGAAGGTTCCAGGGAAGGCAAAGCCAGACTGCTCTCAGAAGCACACACTGAAAGGACAAGAGTCAATGGACACAATGTGCAGCAAAGGGAATTTTAGGAGACTAGGAAGGAAGAGCTTTTTTTCCACAGTGAGACTGGTGCAGCAGTGGGACAGGAGTCTGGAGTGGTTGTGGAATCCCTGTCCTTGGGGATTTTCAGCACTCAGCTAATGAAAACCCCAAGCCACATGATCTAAGTGAACCCTTCTCAGGACAGAGGTTGGACTGGAGACCTCGAGATCACTTCCAACTGAAATAGCTCTCTAAGTCTACCAAGCAGAGGCACAACTATGGAATTCTGTATTTCTAACAACCTTGCCAAGTAGAGGCAAGGTCGATTCAAGCAAGATTTTTTCCCCCTGTCAGGCTGAAACCATGTGGACAGGGTCAGTAGCAGCATCAAGGAGGTGCCACTGAGCTCATGGTGAATGAGAATTTAGTAGCAGCCTGGGCAGAGCAGTTACCCAGTGACATTAAAGGCTTTGTCCCCTGAAATTGTTAGAAAATGAGGAAGAACGACCAAAAAAGCTTGAAAACAAATGACACACACAGACAGACTTGTTACTCCTCCCCCCTCAGTGTGCCACCTGCAAGCCCTGCTCAGCAGCCAGCCCTTTCCCTCCTCATCCACCATGGAAGCACCACACTCAGCTCCACACTCACATCCCCACCTCTCCCAAAGCCTCCCTGTTTCTCACAAAGCAGATGTACTGTTTCCCAGCCAGTTCTACTCCAGAAAGTCCCTGCACCTCCCTCCATCTGCTCCCTGAGCCCACGCAGGCAACAAACTCTGCAACCTTGTCATGATGATCTTGGCTTGGTGCCTCCACAGAAAAAAAAAAAGCCCCCCACTTCAGCTAGTTTTGTGATAGCAGCTAATTATAGGTACTAAAAGATGAACAGAAGACCACAGATATTTTGGATCAAGTTTCAGTGATGTGCTAAAGAGAGCACAGGAACAGTGCAGAGCTGTCAATGTTCCAAAGCTCCCTGAGGGACATTTGTAATTTATTCTAATATCAAAGGCATGCCCTCAGTAAGAATGGAAGCAGAATGATAAATGCTTGCTAAGGTTGCTGGAAATGCAGGATACAATTTCCATTGGAATTTTACCTTTCCCTTCCCTCAGTGAAAAATTTTTGTTTCTCCAGAACAGCAAATTCCAATACCTTTGATGGCTGGACAGACCTCAAGGTCTTCATTCAAATTAGATGAACATGTGAAATAGGAACAGCCCTCGGGCACAAAACATTTTAAATCCAAATTTTAAATACCTCTGAATTCTGTAAGAGACTCAAGGTTCAGGGACTGTCTGCTACAGGAGAGAATAACAAAACTGACATCGGAGTCAAAACACAAGTTTGACATTAAGATGAACAATCTTAACATCTGAAAGCTTTAATTGTAGGTTAACTGTAAATTACAGACAGTCTGAAGTGGATGGATGTGGCCTTTTTCTATAGAATCTCCATTAAAAATCATTTTTCCTTCCCCCACGTTCTCTTGAGTTTCACCGTGCCTAATTTCAATTGAATGTTCCAGTTGTAACCAATTATTTCATCCCTACTCCACTCCCCGATCCAACACCGAATCTCTGAAGGCTTTCACTGAGCAATCCTCTAACACAAACAAAAACCTCCCCCCACACCTGGATAGGCTCTGCGGGAAGCAGGGGCTCTAACAATTAGCCATTATTGTTCAGCGACTGAACGCTAATGAGAACAGTTGTTCACAAAGCCAAGGGCATTGTTCGAGGGAAACAACCCCTGCAAACAGCCAGGGAAAGACCTGACCGTGTCAGCAACAACTGTCACCTTGCATTCACGCTGGAGTAAACAGATAATTGCTCATGCATAAACATAAGAAGGGCTAAGGTTTCGATAAATTAACCATTACACTTTGAGAACATCCACGAAGAACAGGAGAAAACAGAGGGACTCCAGCCAGCTCTTCGGCAGCGAGCACAGTGTTGAGCTCTGACCTCCTGCGCGCACAGCCCAGGGCTGGGAAGCCTCAGCTGGTGAAAGCTAAAGATCCACGAGGTTTTCTCTGGTATAAAACACGGGAAAGAACCGGTAAAACACCAGCATCGAAACTAACGACTGCTTCTGGAATGTCAACGGGGCAGCAAAACCCGTGTGAGGCAGGAGGATGGATGGAAGATGGAGATGAGTTGTAACTGAAACTCAGTGGTAGCTTCTCTGAAGCATCTGCCATTCAGACTTCTCCATCCTCACTCCTTAATCAAGTTGTGTGAATCTGTTTGAAAACTCTTTAGGTGTCATCTCCTCACCACCACTCCTGCTCTTTATAGGAGAATCCTAAGTGGTGTCTTTCTGTTTAAAAGAGAAGCAAGGTTTTGCCCGACCAGTCCACTGTAGATTTCCTTGCACCTCCTTCTGCAATATCTAGAGAGACTGAGTCTAAACACACCATGGTTTTCTCCTGTTGGTACTGAAAATTATGGAATTCACTCCAAAAGTTGGACTCCAGACCCTGCAGCAGGGTCTGGACTGGTTAATCCGATTCTAAATCAAACATTTTTAACAAGACCATTTGGGAGCTTGCCACCGTGCAGGGCTGTGGTGCAAATACACAGCAGAGTCAACTTGCATTTGATGGGAGAATGCTAAGGACTGACAAAAAGTGGTCAGGAAAACAACCAGAGAAACCACAGGATTATTAACCATGCACATCCACCTGACTCCAAACCATAGGGTTATTAACCATGCACATCCATCTGACTCCAAGCAGGTGCTGCAAACCTGCAAGGCTGAGTTAGCCATGTTTCAGTCATTACCCATCAGTTACTGTGTAGTTTCTGCACATGTCAATAAACTTAATTTTTCACACCAAACAAGTTGGAAAACTGCTGGATGGGAAGGGATTTGAATCCCACTGTACCAAAAGCAACCAGGCTTGAATTCCTGCAGGAGCTTGGGACAGCCACCCTCTTACACTGGCTCTCAGCAAATACCCAAACATTACTTTTTTTAGCAGAACCACTCATAAGAAATTCGTTTGGAGATCTCAAGGGTGCATAGCTGGGGCTCCAAAGCCTATCTGTGCACACACAAGTATGTTATTCATGCCAGAGCTGCTCATCCAATCAAGGAACGGAAATGCTACTACTGCTGGTGGAGCATTTATCCCAATGCTCCCCATGCCACAACGGAAATTTAGAATAGTTGGGACCACTACTGCAGTGAAAATATTCCAAAAATGCATGATAAAAACTCTAATATTACACTAAAAATCCTGTGCTGCTCTCAGAGGGGAAAAAAAAAAAAAGAAAAAGAAAGAAAAAAAAAAAAGCCTATGATGGGTGTGTTCCAAAACACCTGGAGCTGTTACTAGCCAAAAAAAAAAGATGGGTTTGGATAAGGAGGAGATGAGCATCTGTTAAAAAAAAAAAAAAAGGAAGAAGAGTTTAGCTCATTCATTATTGAGTATATTCTTTAAGTCTTGCATTAAATTCCGTTTCAACTTAAATTAGGCCCTCAAAAAATCTCCTACAATATGGAGTAAAAGGCAATATTTTGTTTAAAGTCCCTCTTTTATTTTTGAGTAGGATAAAATGAGGAGGCTCGGCTCTCCAAGCAAGCGCTTGGAATAAAAGAAACCGTGAATCATGAGCTCGCCCTAGTGTCCTCCAGTAGCACTGCAGTGAGCAGCCCAAAATCCCTTCATGTTCCACGCCGTACCTGTAGAAACCGTTTTCCTTCTCTACCTTTCCCATCTTAAAGCCAAACATTATTTACCTAAACCCTCGACTTCTTTTCTTGGTATTTAACAAATCGACCATCTGTATTTCCCATTTTACATCGAACTGAAGAGACTCCAGTGTTGTGATGGCGTTTTGGAGCCAAGTTGATGGATTCAGGTCAAAGCAGTAAATCTCTGTGTGTGTGCAGCCTATGGGCACTGCAGTGCTGCTCGCAGAGAACCCCAAGCAAAGGTTTTCACTCTCTAGCTTTAGCCTAAGAGACGAAAGGAGCAGGGAAAAAGCAAGAGCTAAAAATCTGAAGCATTTCAGCTGGGATTTGTGAGAAATTCCCAGTTCATTCATGACCTGGATTTCAGGAGCTAGCCCGTTTCCATACAGTCTGCAGCCCCAGGCTGCCTTCCTAATTGTCCCTCCTCTTCCTGCCTTTATTCTCAGCTCCCCACGGAACAATACCTTTCAAACAGATTGATGCCATTAATGTGACTTGCTCCAGCTCAGAGAAAAATGAAGCAAAGCAGACAGGGGGTTGTTGCAAAGCATCATCCATCACCTGCAAATGGCACAGCCACCCTCCCCAGCCTCCCTGCGGGCAGGATCCTGAGGTGGCACAAGCTGCAATTGCAACAGCAGTGTAGGGTGGGCTGCAAACTGGGAGGGGAAAGGAAAGGGAGACATCCAGCCTTTGGGAACTAGGGTAGGACACAGCTTTTCAAGGAGAGATGCAAACACCCATGTCAGAGAGCTGACATCCAACAGCCCTGTGAGCACACAGCAGCAGGAAAAGCTTGAGAAGGACTGAGAAATTTGAGGGCAAAACTCAAGGAAGAGCATTTCTGGTTATTCTTAACAGCTTTAGAGGTGCCTGAGAGAACACTAATGCAGGGCCTTTTGGTTGTTCCACCTTCTTAAGTCTCCCCCCAAAAACCCCTCTCAATGGAAAAAAGAAAATAAAATGGAAAGGAATCTCAATCTCCAATCAACATCTCATTTCTGTGTCATTTGAAACAACTGGATTCTGCAAGAAGTGAGTGTTTGAAGGTAAAGGAGATCCAAGAGCAAGGCTAGTCTGGAGAGGACATCCTCCAGAATTCATAAAAGCCAGCAAAAGCAAGAGAGAGTCAAGGTAACAATTTGTTTTGCAGACAATAATATGCACAGAAAAAATGAAACATCACCCGTATTCCTTTGATTCCTATTCTTGCATTAAACATATGTTGTAGCTGAAGGTAAAAAAAAAAAATATCTTAGAAAAAAAGGATGTTTGAAAACTGACTTGACAGTCAGAACATGTATTTTGTTCTTGCAATTTCATTCTGCATTTTGTTTCTTTCTCAATTCCTGTGCCAAAGCCTATTATTGTTTACTTCTGGACTTGAATTAAGTTATTTTCCTGTCAAGGGTGCCAATTCCTATTGATATAACAAAATATACTCCTGATTTTCCACACTTTTTTTTCAGTTTCTAGAGATAATGAGTGTACCTTTGCACAGAGAACAATCTCAGTGCTTCTTGGTGCTTAATCCCTGGAAATATGGATAGATTTGTTCAGCAGATCTGGGTCCCTTCCAGCAGAGCAATTGGAGTTCAAAATGGCACATGGATCCCAGCATCCCTTTAACTCCTGTCCAGGAGTGCAGGTATATATGATTCCTATACCTACAGTATCAGCAGCTTCACTTACTACACTGCATGAACTGCTAGGAGAAAACCCAAGCATTTCCATAACTGGAAGCTGAAGTTCCCATTAAACCAAAGCTCCTTTTTCAGAGCAGCAAGGCAAAAAGGTTGGTGAAATTCCATATTGAATCAATGCCCTGACACTTCAGGAGCTATACACAAATACATGACTTATTTCACACTGGCACCTCTGCTATTTGTAACTCTGAAGGATGCAGAGCTGCAAATACCTGTAGGGAAACAACCAGGCAGCCCAGCAAATAAAGCTTTTTTGAAGCCCTATCCTTTGTTCCCAGTCCCACTGAAATTGAGGGGAGGGAAGAATGCTGGAGCAAAAGCATGGTGCTGTGCCTTTGATTTTTACACCATGAAAAAGCTTTTCAATCTCATGTCAAAACTGCTTAAGAAAACATTCTCCAAACCACACTGGAGGAATCCAAACCACCTTCTACCCGACAGTGATTAAAACAAATCCTTTAATTTAATATCCTTGTTAAACAACATGTAGCAAGATAAAGAGAAGCTGACTTGTGGACCAGGTAGATTCTGCTGGTTTCAGTTAACAAGGCAGCAGAAAGGGACCTTGATCCTCAAGTGTTCAGAGGGTGGTATTTTAGTGTTTGTTTTTTTTTAAGAATGCATTCTCCATTTATCTTTTTTGACAGGCTTATTTTTGCAGCACTGATTTCTAGCAGTAATCCTGAGCAGAAAAGCAGTGTAACAGCTTTAAAAATCAGAATTTAATAACCCATCGTTGTACAACTCCTCAAAATTTCTTGCTGTGACTGTTTTAGTCACCCAGTCATTTCTAGATTTGATTTCTAACAGCTAAAGGAAGATAGTTCTGATAACAGAGGCAACACGATGACACTTGTTTCAAGTCTCCTCTTTAAATGACAGAAGCTCAGTTGTCTGGAGGGAGGTGACAGATCCCATCAGAAGAGAAGCCAGCAGGGTGTGCCCAGGAGCTGACTGGTCTGCAGGGGGCTCAGAGGGGCAGCAGAGCAATGTGACATGAACACATCTGGTCCTGGATGGGAGCCCAGGAGGAAGGATGTGTCTGCATGGAGCACTGATGCCCCTTGCCCAGCTGAGAGCTGGGACTGCAGCAGGGGGGCTCTGCTCAAATTCCTCAATCTGGAGTCCTGGTGGGGGGTAAGTGAAATGTTTGGTATCTAATGAGCACCCCAATAGCAACAGACAACCCAAAGACCCAGGAATCCTTGAGGTTAGGAAAGTCATCCTCTAGTTCCAGTTTTCAATCAACTGATTTCAATCAAGGCAATTGCACTGACCATTAAACAGCAAGCACAGAAACTGTGAATTCTGGACTGGTAGCAGTAGGAGGAATTAAATTACCCACTTACAGATGGGTCATTGATTCCTCAGGATGAGAAGCAGAAACAAAACTCTGAGAAGAACCTGTACAGGAATCCACATGAGAGATGGGATTTTGAATTTAGACTCAAGTGGTGCTTGGGAACCAGTTCAAGTGGAATCAGTGGAAAAGCAGTTCTCTGGCTGTCATCACAACACAATTAGCTTCCTTGGGAAAAGAGCAGGTGAGTGGAGAAAGCATTAGATTAAAATGGGAGGAAGTGGAACAGTGTAAATACAAGGCTGTTAGTCAAGAAAGATTAAAAGAGAGCACCAAAAGCAAGACCAGTCAAATCTACCAAACATGTAAAAACTATACAGTATACAGATTTAGAAGCCCAGATAAAACATGGACCAAAAGGGGAAAAAAAAAGGAACAAACCAACCAACCCAAACAATTAATTCTTGCTTGGTTCAACAGGGGAGTAAAGAGGTCAGAATTTAAAGAAGAGGAGAGCTTGTGCACATGCAGAGAACACAGAAGCCATACAATATGGCAGGGCAAATGGAAACAAGAAATTAAGAGGGTGGTAATTAATTCCACAGCACCTTACAATGGATACTCACCTTTATAGTAAAAAGGTATTTAAAACATCAATAGCAGGTGGCAGCTAAGGAATCCACAGGACTCCTTGGTGAAGGATGTGTAACAGCAGCACCCAGGGGTGTGCAAAAGCACTTGGTGACTTTCCAGCACTGATCTCTGCTCCTCAGCAGTGACAGAGTCCGTATCAAAGAGCAAAGTTTGGGCACACGCACAGACAGTGCCAATTCTTCCCAAACAGAGTGGTTTGTAAAAGGAATCCCAGCCAGTAGGCTGTAGGACTTGTGCCAGTGCTACCAGTCTGTGCCTGGGTAGAGGGAACCCCACAGACATGAGAGATGTTTATTGAGAGAACTTCTCATCAATAAACTACATTGCCTCTGGGTTGGAAAGCAGATCTCACACCCAGGACACCACCAAAGAGCATCCATGCCCAGAAACACCCTCACCACATCCCCAGGGGATAAGCCAAGGGCAGAACCCCACTTCCCAGAGCAACCCCCCGGGGACATTTCAAAAGCCTTTGAAGTTGCCTTGTGCAGCACTGTTTCCTACCATAGATTTTCATGCTTTTTCCAGCTTAGAAGCAGTAATTTCCTATGTTCCTGTTCAAAGCAGCTCTAGAGTGGAACACGGCACAAACCATGTTATATTTTTAAATGAAGTGTACAATTGCAGAAATGAAATTATTTCTAATAAGAAGCTGTACTAATGAGCTGAGCTCAAGCTAAATGCATCGTTTTGCTCCAACCCAAATTCTATAAATTGAAGTGGGTGTCACAGCCTTCAAGAGCTTAAGTACTGCTTCAAAAGAATCTGTCAATTATTTAATAGAAATCTTTTCCTAGTACAATGTTGCTGATCTATGTCTCACATCCGAGGTTAATTTAATGCTTAAAATGTAGCATTTGAAGTACTGTTGCAAGAAATAATTTCTCTTGGAAAAAAACAGAGAGAACAAGCAAAGACAATTATTCAGGTGAATAACAAAACATGAATCACAAAGGAGAGAAAATTATTTCTATATAATGTAGACATGCGAAGATCAATCCATTATAGCAGGAGACACGAAGAAAAGATATTTAAATTGCAGGGTAAGATTATAGCTACATAAAGTACATTTTATTTATGTATTTTTAAGGAGAAAGGAATCTGATTCACCACAGATTCTGGTCAGGTCAGTCAAAGTGCTACCAGACCATCTAGAAAACCTCTTTAAAGCCACTCAGCTGCATCTGTACTCCTAGTACACACCTTTCCTTCCCAAGGTCTCACACCATGGAGAACACAGGCAAATACTTGGCAGTTCCAGAGAGGTACCTACACCCATGGCACTGAGACAAGGGTTAGTCCCCAGGCAACACAACAGTAGGTAAATATCAGAGACAGGACCTGCTTTATCAGCAGGGAGAGACCCACATATCTGACTTCTTCTGACATTAGACTATGACTGAAAAAATAATGTATTAAAAATAACAGACCTCCCATGAAATCTCAAAGGTCAGTTTCATCCAGTTCCCAAGGACATCTCAGTAAGGGACCAAGAATCAAACCACTCCTCTAAAGCCTCACTTGCCACTGACAAGGTCTGCCAGGTCTCTGGCACTCTCTCCAAGGAGAAGATTAACTGCTGGCAGCAGATATGGTTGAAGTCAGGGATTACCTGTGAGGCATGGGAAGGTGGAGATCAGGGTGATTTGGCAAAGATTAGACATGTGAAAAGAGAAAGGCAAGGCATGAGAAGGGGCTGGAGGTGTGTGAGACAGGGCTGGTCAGTACACTTGTCTTTCTGCATCTGGTCAGCACAGTCTGTCCTGTCTCCTGATTGAATTTCAATTACAGCTATTGTCCTGGGGGTCTCTGCTCTGGGGGTATGTGTATAGGGGTCTGAAACATCTGCTTCTTTCTCATGCTTTTAACTCATGTTTTCCCTGCATCTCTGATTGAGTGAAGAGCTGAGGAAATTGACAAGCAATAGAAAGAGAAACAACGGTGCACCTAAAAGATGCCTTGGCAACAAGGAGTTCAATCAGCTTTCTTACTTAGCACCCCAGATACCAGTCAAATCCTTCCCTGTACAAATCAGTCACTCTCCAAACCCCTTATTTGCAAAAATGCCTTTTGTTCACAAGAAGTTAATGCATTTCACATTTATAAAAGCTTTATACCTTTCACTTTCTCCTTTAACACACAATGAAACGTTCTGCATTTTCACAAAGAAACAAGCCACAGGAACATTAACTAGACAAATAAAGGTCACATCTTGAACAGCATATAAAATAGCAGGCTGAAGTGCAATTATGTTCACAGCACAGAGAACAATGGGAGTCAACAAACTGCAGCACATACCCAACTGGGTGCAATTACACAAGCAATACCTAACTCCTAATTTGCATCGGTATCAGACTTTGTGTTCTAAATTCTGTATATTTAAAAAAAAAATAATAAAAATGCCAGGTGACTCCAGGTGTCTTTTAAAAGCCAGATCAACTTGACTCACTTGTGTGTTACTCCCTCTGGTAAATAACGGTATTGACAGACTCCACGAGATCCAAAGACTAGTTAAAAGTCTCTGCACACCTCACATTGGCTGGATTGCTGGAACTGTCACGCACATGACTGACAGGATTTCCCTTAGCCCACAGCACCAAGAACATTTCTAGAGCACAAACATTCAGCAGCTAGTGGTGCTGAACCAGCCAAATTAAAGGGCACGCTACGTTACCCCAGCTGCTGTGGGAACAGTCGGTGAGCTCAGCAGCTGCCCCCAGTGTCACCAGCTGGGGTGATGATATTTGGGAGTTCAATCACTAATTAAAACCAGCAGCCTGTAAAAAGCAGGGGGCTACAACAGCGACCTGGGGAAGGGGACATCACAAACCATCGCGTGTGGGGTAAAATCACAAATGAGCCAACGGTGGGAAACCCCTTGTGTGCCGGGTCCTCTTTTGGGAGGGCGACGACCCCTCGTTAGGTTCGCCTCAAAGCCCCGAAAGTTGCCCAGTGCCCAGCACCTGAACGTACCTCGTGCCCTGGCGGAGCTCCCGGCGCCCCGCGTCCTTCCCCGGCCGCTGTGTCCGCGCTGCCCCGAGAAGCAGCTCCCCGGGAGTCTCCCCTCGCCGCTTGGGTGCTCTCCGGTTCCCCAAAGGCTTCTTTCTGAGGGGGGTGGTCTCGGCCAGGGGCCATTAACGGCTCGTTCCCAGCTGCCGCTGCTCCCCCCGGGCCGCTCCAGCAGCCGCCCACCCGCTGCCGGCCCCGGCACAGCCGCTCTCCCCAAAAAGCCCCTCGCCGGCCCTTGGTGCCGGGATTCCTTTCCCCACTGCGGACTGGCCTGCACTGGAGGTGGGCTGCTCGGTGAGGAAACGTTTGGACCTTTCTAGGGAGCTCTGAAGGAGAAGGAATCCACAGGTGTGCGGCTAAGAGGGCACAGTGCATCCTGCACCACCAACCACCCTAATTAGCGCCCTGACTCCCACAATGCCCATCTGCTCATCAGGGGAACCTTATGGATCCCACGTGTCATTGCGTGAAAAAAAAAGGGAATATGGGGCTGGGAAAGGGGAAACCAAAAGTTTTTTTCTGTTTCCTCTTGTTTGGTTTTGTGTTTTGGGGTTTCTTTCAGTTCTCAAATGATGGTCAAAGAGTGGTGGACAACTAATTAGCTCAAGTAAAACACCCCAGCTATCATCTGCTGCCTCTGCAGCACTGGTCCTCAAGCTGGAGGAGCACAGCCATGCAGAGCTCCAAACTCTGCTCAAACTGGCCCGTGGAGCACAGCATGAGTAGTGGTGACACTACACTGCTAACAACAGGGATGACTCAACTTGCTCTGCTGTTGCAGAGAAGCATCTTGGCATTATCAGAGCTGCCTGCAATGAGCACACCATGCAGTTAGAGATCCAGAAGCCTCTGACTGCAGTTCTCCAGACTTGGCAGTAAAGCAAGTTTGGAGATACACAGTCAAAGTCTAGCTACTGATTTAAGTAATTATTTTTCATTAATACAGCATTTGGGAACAGGACTTCCCAATGTCTGGAATATACCTAGTGCATTTTTCAGATAGATCTGCCCAGCTCGGGCAATGTGGGGCTGCACCCTTGCTGGTGATGTCACCACCCATCATCTGGTGACCCTTGGCACCCACCTCACCTTGCTCTGCAGAGCAGCTCTGCTCTTGTTGCTCTCTGACATTAGGAAAATGGATAATATCATCTAGGTGTTTCTAATTAAACACTTGCCCAACTGTGCTCATGCTGACCACAAGATAATCCCCAGCAGGTGCCCACCACAAGATAATCCCCAACAGGTGCCCTCCTATTGCTGCTGATCAAGAGGAACCCAAAAGACAAAGGTGAAGGTTTCACACCCAGTGTTCCCAGTTCCTCCACACTGCACAAAGTGATTTTGCCCAGATCACTTGAATATACAGGTTTTAGTGCTCCTGAGTATGTGGGTAACAAGATTACTAGCAGAAAAAGGGCTATAAAGGGAGAAAAATTATGCATAGCAAAACAACCCCACCAAACCCTTCCATAGGATTTCACATTGAACTTCTACAGAAATCCCCTTCCCACTGCCCTAAGCAACCTATTCAGCTGAGGAACCCCGTGACCCCCAGGTCATTTTGGATGGGGCTTTGAGCAGCCTGGGCTAGTGGGAGGTGTCTCTGCCCATGGCAGGGGGTTTGGAACTGGATGAGCTTTAAGGTTCCTTCCAATCCAAACCATTCTCAGCTACCCTATGAAGCCGGCAGCTGCAGCAAGAGCTGCTCAACAGAAGATGCTATAGCACCCAGCACTGGGCTCCAGAGGGCATGCCTGGCACCTCCATCTCAGCCGGGAAAATGAGATACTAAGAGCTGTCACCTGGGGTGTAGAGAGCTGCCCGCAGGTAAACAGCGCTGTGCTCTTTGTGAATGCCTGACAGCATCCATCTTTTCTAAGAGAAATGGAAGGTAAGAGACTGCAAGACATTCAGAAGTAAAAGCTTTTAAGATCTGAGCTTTGCCATTGTATTTTATGACACTATATTTGTATTTCACTATCTGTGCTTCAGGATTTCCCTTCACACGCTACCCAGACTGGTGATATAATTGTCTAAACAGGTCTCCGGTGGCTTCCCACTGGCCTAGCACCTGCAAGACTTATTTCAGAGGGTCACCCCCCAACCCCTCTGCCCTCCTCACCCACCCCATCCATAAAGTAGACAGTTCTTCCTGCTCTACAAAACCAGCACACCGTGGAATCAGCCTGTGAGCAGAAATTTCAGCTATTTTTTTTGAAGATAATATTGAATTCCAAGCAGCTGATAACACTGTGCAGTGTCTTTCAACAGTGCGATGCCCTTCCCAGCCAGAGCTGTGCTGCAGTCGCAGAGCAGCGACTACATCCCGCTGTCCCCATCCCTGCGGGCGTTCCAGGTGTGTGGTGTTTAGGTGGCAAGGTGCTGGCAGCAGGAGGGGGGAGAGCAGGGATGCCCTCAGTGATAAGCGATCACTGCTGCCCGATGCTGACGGTGCTGGTTCCAGATGACTCCCAAAGCGGGCTGACTGCGGGACACGGCAGAGCCCCGTTGGGGCCTCTGTCAAAGCCTACATAAGAGAAAAACGTTCTGCACCCACAAAAATCAGAGAACTGTCCCCCCTCTCAGATTTCAACCTTATTTCTCCGATTTTACTATTTAAAGCAACTAGCGAGCTGCTTCCCGCAGCATTAGCACCGTGAGCTCTTCTAACTGCAAGTCTTGCCCCGGCTTCCTTCCCAAGGGGGGAGGAGTTTTTCCCTGCTTCCGATGACATGGTCTCCACAGCAACATCCCTCCGGCGACGGGACCGCAGCCAGCCCGGCGCTGCTCCGGGACTGCGGAGGCTGATCCCCGCAGCGCAGGGCTGCGATGCCGGCGGGCCGGAGCGCGGGCTGCCGTGAAGCCAACGACACGCCCCCCGAGCGCACGTTGCGCTAAAAATGGACAACTCGGTGGTGGAAGAAGTGGCCGCGTCACTGGTGAGGGAATTTCTCAGTAGAAAGGTAACTCTTGTCTTGGATTTTCTGCGGCTAGTCCAAATGAAAGCGACACGGGAGAAATGTGCAGCGCTCATAGCTTGAGGAATGCTCGGAGGGGAGGAGGAGGAGGAGGGGGGCTTCTTCCAGCCTTAAAGCAGCGAGACCTGATCCGTACCGAGCCTCCCGGGTAAATATCTGCACTACATTTCCCACAAGGCCCGTGGATTGCTGAAGATGGAGGCGGCTTCTTCCTCCTGTGAAAAAAACCCGAGTTTTTCCCACACGCGCCTGGAAAACTCGCGATTAACAGCAGGGACGCGGTTGCAGTTTGTTTGGTTTGTCGGTTGGTTGGTTTTCCTTCCTCGTTAGCTACTTATTTTGTTGTTTGTTTACAAGAGGCAGACACAACTTCCCAGGATACATAGTTGAAGGAAAAAAACCCCAAAGGCAAAAGGTACGGGTGCTGGAGGAACTGACAAGTGTTTGGTTATTTGGTTTGGTTTTGTTTTCCCAGTTTTCAGCTTTAGCTTGGCAGACACAGCTGTTGTAGGGGAGGAAAGAGGCCTTTGTACTTTTCACAGACTTAAAGCAAACTTTGTGCTGTACATCGGTGTGGGCACCTTCCCATTTCAAGGTGCAAGTACCCACATCCTTGTATTTATCCTCAGTCCTAAGGAGGTGCTGCTGGTGGCCAGCCCAGTCAGTCCCCTTGTGTCAGGAATGAGTAAGCTTGCATCAGAAATTAAACAGCTACTTGTCTTACTGAGTGCTACACACACTTAAATTTTCTTCAGCTGTTTTGCATCTAGTGTCCCAAAGGAAGGTTTTCAGTGTTTGGGAACCAGCAGAATTTCTGATGCTGAATTCATTATTTGTCCCTTACTGCCACTGAGGCTCAGGTCTGGTCAGTTCACTGCAAAGATTTTTCAGATAAAAGACATTTACATTTCTGAGTAAATGGAAAACTCAATAAAAGCTTAAAAATACCCTGAAGGTAAAAAAAAAGATCCCAAGCTTACAACAGTAACTTCAGCTTGAATTGCTGCCTCTGCCTCATACAAAGGGTGCTGATGAACCTTCCTGCTCAAGGCTTCCCCTGCTTCCCTCTGATTAATTCACATCAGAGGCAACTCTGAGACCTGCTCTTTATTTGCCACAACTTGCCCTAGTTCCCTAAATCTCAGCCAGACAACCCATCTGCAGAAAAATAAATCTCTTCCTGTAACATGAGTCTTTCAGAGAAGAAATCAGGACTTTGTCAGACAGAGCTCTGCTTTTGTGCCACTTAGTTAGCTTGGGATCTGACCCTGCCCTGTCACAATCCATCAGTGTCCCCCAGAAAACGAGACACCCGTTTTTCTCTCTGATGTACCCATGTTTGCTGGCTACAGAAACAAAGTGGTTGAAGAAGACCCCAGATCAGATGATGTCAAGGCACTTGGTCAGAATTCCAACCTGGGACTGACCAGAATAACCACAAGTCATGATAAAGGTTCTGCAATCTGTTCTGAACCCCCTGAGGGACAGTGCACACCTGGTGTTCAGACTGTGTCATTATCCAAGGCACAACCACATTTATGAAATGATGTATCACATCTGGATAGAAAAAACCCTCAGTCTTGTGTCCAGAGAAGGGCAACAAAGCTGGTGGGGGGTCTGGAGAAAGTGTCTTAGAGGAGCAGCTGAGGGAATGGGGGTTGTTTAGTTTGGAGAAGGCTGGAGACAGTGCTGTCTAAAACTGCCTGGAAGGAGGTTGTGGTGAGGTGGGTGTTGGTCTCACCTCCCAGGTAACTAGCAATAGGACAAGAGGAAATGGGCTAAAGTTCCATCAGGGGAGGTTTAGGTTGGATATCAGGAAAAATGTCTATACTGAAAGAGTGGTAAGGCATTGGAACAGGCTGCCCAGGGAGGGGGTGGAGTCACCAACCCTGAAGGTGTCAAAAATATTTCCACCTTAATTGTTTTCACATCTGTGGGCTGTATTAATGCAGGATTGCACCATTAAAATACTGATCCTAAGGCATGTTACTAACATCCAAAAGTTTCTTATTACACCCAATGAAGTCAAGAAGAAAACTTTTGGTCAGCTGTACTGTCTCAAGGACTGTCAAATCTGACACTATTCCTTCTTAGGGTTTGAAGAAAACCATCACTACCATGGACCAAGAGCTTCCACGTTCTGCACTTAGCATCAATAACAGGAGTGAACTTCGAAACGTCCTGCATCTCCACTCCCTGTACAAACACAACAAGGTAAGAAAATGGGTCGTGTCCCCAAAGCATCATTAGAGCAGACATGGTAACATTTTCTTACTTAAGCCCTATAAACTTCCATGATGATTTTCATTTTTTTAGGGCTCTTTAGGATACACCCAGAGGCAGCTCACTCTAGAAAGTAGTTCATAGGTTCAGCTACTATTCAGTGTAAAAAGAATCTCTTACCTTAGGCTGCAGCAGGACTAAGGAAATGTTTCAGTAGTCACTAAGAACTTTCTCTTCCTGGATAGGCGAAGGAGAACCCGCTGAAAACGCTTCTTGAAATTATTACTAAATACTTCCTTGAGCACCGTGGGTCTTCCAGAAGCATCAGTTCAAGTTCTGCTCTGGCAACTCCTCAAAGCAAGAGCTCAGCATCTCATCCACCTGACTTCTCGGATGAAGACCATGTGCGTGGTGGTGCAGTTACACTGGGTGAAAGTGAAGCTCAAGGCTACAGGTAAGGTCTTCTTTCTTTTTGCCCTGTCTAGTCACTTCATTTTTTATTTTTTTTTTTAATTAGTTATCTGAGTGTCACAAAGCTTAAATTTCCAGATTATTAAAAAATCCTCTGCAAGCCACCTTTCAAAAATGCTTTTTGTTCCCTACCCATTACAAAGATTGAGAACGTTAATAACATCTTTGAGTCACTGAGGGGCATAGAAATCTGGGCTTTTATGCCTTGTAAATTGAAAATACTGAAACCGAAGCATATTCTGCTGAGGAAGTAACCACCTGCACTGGGATATTCGTGCCTTATATAGTCTACAGCAAGGCGAAATATCTTAAATTCAGCATTGTTATAAACAATGTAGGTTCAGTTATTTCTCTTTTACAAAACACCTGAAAACAGCAGGTAACCCAAGTCTTCCAGCTGTATTAGCGCCTCAAGGTGAAGTACTAAAGTGCCTCAATAGAAACCTTTCAAAATAGGCACAAAAGTTATTCACCCTCCGAGCCTTGACTCTCGGGGAACTGATCTCATTTTATTCCTCATCCTAAATGCAGACTCAGAGCAGCTAAACCTGAGCATTAGTGCTTGCAGAACCTCAGCAAAGCCTTCCTTCTGTGTGGGGGAAAGCCCTGGTTTTGGAAGTTATGCTACCAGCTAAGAAGCAACACTTGGAAAGGAGGCAGTGCAGAGGAAGGATGAGGGGCTTTGGCTTCTCAGATACAGCAGCTTTTCGGATGTTGTCAGGGAACTTCTCTCCTCACGATGCTGCTTCAGAGCCCGCAGCTGCCTCATCCTCTCCCCTTGCCCTCCACACTGCAGCTGGCCCATTCCTCCTGCGAGCCCCTCCAGCGCCTGCAGGGCTCTCTCACTACGGCAAAAAGCTTTCCCTGGAGCTTTGTGCAGCGCTCATTCCTTGGAGCTTTCTCCAGCGCCCGGCAGAGCCGCGCTCCCCCTGCTGACCCCCAGCAAAATGGCAGCGCCTCCTCCCGCGGCTGCTATAGCCCCCTGGGCGCGCGCTTCCCGCCGCTGCCGCGCGCATGGAGCGAGCCCCAGCCTGTCCCTCACGGGGCGGTTGAGGGAGGGGTGCGGAATCCCCCTGGTTGATCCCCCTGGTTGATCCCCCTGGTTCCTCTTTGCTGCCCCAACCGGTGAAGAAAAAGTGGAGGGGAGAAATGACCGATATTTGGTGTGTGCAGCCTTGGCACCCAGACACATAACTGGGTTTTAAACCCCTCCAGGGACGGGGACTCCACCACTCAGCCTTTCGATGAAGAAGTTTTTCCCAATGTCCAACCTGAACCTCCTCTGGCACAGCTTGAGGATGTTTTCTGTTGTCCTTGTTCTTTTGCAGAACAGACCCCACCTGGCTCCAGCCACCTTTCAGGGAGCTGTCAGGAGCAAGAAGGTCTCTCCTGGTCCACCCACAGCCTCTCGTCACCACACTTGTTCTCCAGACCCTTCCCCAGCTCTGTTGTCCTTCTCTGGACACACTCCAGCCCCTCAATGTCTTTCTGGGAGTGAGGGGCCCTCAACTGAACCCTGTATTTGAAGTGCAGCTAATAATTTTTTCATAGATTTCACTGTTCATTAATTTGCCTTTTGCCTTTTTCTTCTTGTGATAGTGAGAATCCACTAGATAAAATCCTTCCATCCCGAAAACATCAGCACAGAAGTGAAAAATGCCACCCAGGGACAATACCCAACAGTCATTTACCCTCTGATGGGGATAAGAAGTTAAAAGATAGTCGAGAAGATTTAAAAGCAGCAACAACTTCTGAGGAGCTGAAATCTGCAGCAAAGGAGAAGCAAAAGTCCAGATCTGGTCTCATTGTCAGAGGAATGATGGCTGGACCAGTAGCAAGTTCACCAGAGGTGATTTCCAACTCTAAGAAATAATTGGCTTGCCCATGGATTTTACATCTAACCTTTGATAAAGGCATTTGCAAATAATATTCAAATGACTTCTGCATGCTAATCCATTAAATCTGCAGTCTGAAAATATGGGGTAGGTTAGGGAAGGGATTTGGGTTAATACAGAAATTCCTCACTAACCAGTATGTGCAACTAAATCCTGCATGTCTGTGATCTTGGGTTACAGAATTTCTTTTTAGATCTCCCCTATTCTTGATATCTCTTGGCAGAGGTGATTTTCCTTTCTCCTAGAAAAAAAATTGCTGGTTTTACATTATCAGTATCTGCAGCTTTCAATTTTTTTTTAGCCATGGGTGTCTGTTTTACTCAGGTTTTTCTGAAATCCCACATTTAATCAGTAGCAGTTTGGAACTGAAAATTACTTTCAGTTAGAAATACAGAATCACAGAATAGCTTGGATTGGAAGATCATCTACTTCCAACCTCCCTGCCACGGCAGGGAAACCTCCCTGTTTAAAGTTGTTTAAAAACCTCCAAAACCTCCCTGTTTTAGTTGTTTAAAACCCCCAAATCAAGCTTTTAGTTTGTTAATAATCTTGGGTCAAAGGGAGCAGTTTTTAATGTTATATGGCATCTTTGCTACTGTTCAAATTTTATGTGAAAGTGTGTTTGTCTTATTTATTGATTTTTTTTAAAGCTGATTTGCTATATAACTCAATTAGTAATAACAAATTGCATAGCCCAGAAATTAGTGACAGAGCTTTCCTTTGCCTTTTGTGTTTATTTAAAGATGCTCAAATTGCAATCTAATGGTTTTAATGGCACTTCTTCCCAGGATCTGCAAAAAAGGAGGCTGTCGAAAAGATCCACTGGCACAAGCAGCACAGCACAGCTCAAGGGAGAAGAAAATGACCTAAGTGTCCCAAGTACTGACTTTCAAGAGAGCAAAGGATCTTCACCACAAATAAATGTGGAGTTTGCATCAAAAACTATGCCAAGCTCACACACCAGTTCAGCCTCTGAAAAACTACGGATCATCCCCAGAGACACAGATGACTCTTTGGCCAAACTGCTGCCTGACAGAGACAGGCCCAAGGCAGAAGACAGAAAATCCCTCCCGAGCTTTGGCACAGACAGCAGTGAAAAAAGCCTTAAAGGGTGTACCCCTCACAGACATTCAGGGACTGGAAGAGAGAAGAGAGAAAGATCCCTCAGGAAAAGTGAGAGTCGGTTGTCAGGCCACAGGTAAGAATATTTGTTTAGAGTATCATTAAATTGTGGAGGAAATCTGATGGAGAACTCGGGGTGACTGAGATATGTTTGTGATTTCATTGAGGGAAATGGCTGGAAGAGATGAAGATACTGAAAGGCAGAGAAGTCTTAAAGTTTAACTTACTAACTTATGACATCCCAAACCACTCCAGAATCCCTTCTTGGTCAGTAGAGACCCCCTAGAGGGTCAAAAAGGAGCAGGTTACTCGTTCACATCAGACCCTTGGACATCTACCAGTACAGGTAACTCCCATCTGTGGAGGTAATTTAGTGTTCCATGGAGATACTGCTCTTTCCTTAGGAAACAGTGTGGATTACCTCTAAATCCTGCAGCAGTACAGCTAGGAGAGCTCTGAGGATAAAATTAACTTTAAATGTATGCATCCGTATGTCCACTCTGTGCAGTGTACTACGGGACTGTGCTCCATTGCTGTGGGAAGTGGTTTAAAATAATTTATTTCCATGAGAGGACTGGTTTGGCTTCAGTGAGAACAGAAGAGGGAGCTGTTGCCTAAGGAGAGTCTGTGACATCATTTTCCAAAGCAAAACGGGGCCATCCTGCCAGATGATTGGAGTTAAAGCCAGCAGAGCAGTTGAATCCAGGCTGAGCTCTGAGCACCTGGAAGCTCTCGCTGAAAGCAGCAGGACTGTTGATGCTCCTGAAGTCAAGTGGAAGTAACAGAGAGTGAGACTCCAAATAAACACTGACTGTTAGAATCTAGGGCCTGGCTCTTGCAAGGCTTTTTTATCCCTTTGGCCAAATGCTGCAGTGCTTGAGAGCCTTCTAAGATTTGGGCAGTGTTTGAGCATGCAGAGGCATGGAACATGGCAGGGCAGGAGCAGATGTTTGTCTGGGAGCAGATGTTTGTCTGGATCCTCTTCTGTCCTCTGTTACTGCTCCTTGATGCCTTTGACAAACACAAACCACAGCATGTAGAGAGCAGCTAAACTCTATATAGGACATTCCCATCTGCAAGTCTGGTTTTGTTTCTCATAGAAAACTAAAGACATAGAAATCTTTTTCCCTCTGTTTGCTGTACTTTTCTTTTTTCCTCACATTGCTGCATACAGGCTGCAGGCATCTATTGTCCACAGATGAGGAAAAAATGAAGCAGAATCACTGCTGGGCTTCAAAAGACAAACTGAATCTTATTGAATAAATGCTTACAGAGTGGGCAGAAATACCCAGCTATAAAAATATCCAGGGGAAATAGAGATCAGCAATATTTTGACTTACATGTTTTAATAAAAGAAATGGTCAGGCTTTTTTTTTCCTCATTGACTATTTAATTCTCAGCCACTGCATGAAGTGTGTGCAGCAGGGTAGCTGTGTTGAGAGGCCAGATTTGTGACTTGGTAGCTCAGTCTCATATTATCAGTGTGAAGTTAGACCTTCTGAGTGCCATATTTCACATAAAAGTGTTCCTATTATTTTACTGTAGAACCTTCCATTTTAAGGAAAAGAAAAATGTTTCTCCAAGAACATTTGGCAAATACATCATCCAGTACTTGTTTATTGAGGTACACATGTGTACAGAATTGTGTGCAGTAATTTCTTCATGCTCCTTCATAGCAATTTTATTTAATTTAACAAATTTAAAGTGACATTTGTGTCTCAGTTCCAATTCAGTGGAGAATTTGAAACACCCCATCTATCCTTCCAGGTCATTTTGATGCTGTTGTTCATAGTTCATTCTTAGAGGAGGATTTCTCATGCTCTCCGTTGAGTCCTTGTTCTTCTCTAGTGTTAGTTGTGTGCAAGGAACAAGTAAAAGATGAATGACTCACTATTTAATTTCTTTTGAGATTTTCATGGGAATGCACAGTTCTGTTTACAAATACACAATTCAAGTGAACGATCCAAGATTCCAACCTAAAAGTTGCCATATCTGTAGTTAGGATTCATTAAAATGCTTCAAGTTCCACAGGAATTTTGGAGAGATGATGTTGAGGGAACATGTTCAGATCAAAGACAGAAAACAAAGACTTTGAGTCTTTTAACCTGCCTTTTTCAGCAATGAGGAAAGGTTCTCTGCCACCTTTAATATCTTGAGGTGGGGTTAACTTCACCTAAGCAGAGGGGTTGGACCAGATGATCTCCAGAGGTCCTGTCCAACCTCAACCACTCTGTGATTCTGTTGTTCTCCTTAATGCTGAATCCCCCACGAGAAAAAATTATTTACCACTAAACTGAGCAAGCAGAATGAGGGTCTATAGTAGAATAAAATTAATGATCTTTAGGAACTGTGAATACACAGCTGCTGAAATGGATGCCTGACCTTGGATTAAAATCTTTCTATTGCTTTTCCAGAAAAAACCAACCAAACCAAACCACATGGTGAATGTGTTTCTTTGGAGAGGCTAAAAAAGGTTTGCAAAGGTCAGGATTGCCCCATGTTTCATGGCTTGAACAAACAAAACTTGGGAGGAGCAAGCAGAGCCACTTCACAGCAGTTGAGAAACAGTTCTTTAGCCTCATCTACAAAGACATACCACTGTCATTACTTATGCAGCATTTGAAGTTGAAGTGCTCTCCTCATTTTCTATGCCCCTTAGTTCTACCAAGGTGAGGTGTGGTGCTGATCCAGATCTCAGCTGGAGTTTCTACCTGAGTACAGGTGAGCTGGCCAGCTGCCTTCTGACTGGGCAGTGCCAAGAAGAAGCTGAAAGGATTGAAACTCTATTTTCATGTCTAAAGCCTTCTTCCCCAATTCCAAGAAAATAGCATGGAAGCTAGAGTCAGGGCAATGAAAGAAGGAAAAAGTGTAAAACTGGAATCACAGACCCAAGAGAATGGAAGGAGTGATCAAGCAGGACCTGAAGTTGAGGGTTGCCAATTTCATAGAAGCTAAAAGGGAGTGGCTACCAGAAAGGGAAGAAGAAATGGGAGTGTTGTGACATCAGAACAAAAATTCCCTGCTGCCATTAGTGAGCAGAAGGGAATACAGCAGTGGATTCCATTGTCCAAAGGCAGAGAGCTAGGGTGGTTTCAGGAACAAGGAGAGGAATTGGTTCTCCACTCACCCCTTCCTTCTGAACAGTCACCCTCCTTACCCAGTTCTGTCTGACACCCCCTCCTTTGCCTGAATGTGAGCTGGTGGTTTCCCCTCAGCAGCTGCCAGCACAGATGGATACTGCAGACAGGCAGGGCTGCTTTATGACTGTGTAGCTTGGCTTCACTTGCCTTTTCCAACCAAGCCTTCAGTATCCTCTGATGCACTTCATCTCCACCACTGGGAGAGCAAGGGACAGTTCAGAGCCAGGATTTCTCTTCCTGCAATAGTCTCTCAGCTGAGTTAGCTGGGAGTGCCCTTAGCTGGGCACTCTTTGGTGGTTCCCAAACTAACACTCATTATTTGGTAATCAGCCTTGTTCTGCTCTGCATTCTCAGACTAAGAGGGTAGGGTAAGTGAATTGCCATAGATACCAAGTTCCTTAGTGGAACATTACTCATGTTTCATAAAATCTTAGAAATTGCAGATGGAAAAGACCTTTTAAGGTCATTTGTTTCTATGGCAGATTAATCATTACACTATATATATGTTTTGGGTTTTTTTCTTTTTTTTTCTCTAATACATTTTTTTCCAGGATACTGTCTAGGCCAGTCTGAAGTTGCACCCCTCCCCTGAGAATATATTCCAATGTAATAGTACTTAGTTGTAGGATTTTTTCCCTTATATTCACCTTCTATTTGCTTTTCCCCTGTTGTCCTCATTTGCTTTTTTCTTCCCTATTACCCAGAGCTAAAGTTAATCTTTGACTGATCTTTCTTGCTACACATTTGCCTCTCTTAACATACTTCTAAATATTTTTTTTTGTCTAAAACTTTTGTTGTCTGCTAGTAGTTTTTATCTTTCCTGCTCTGAAATTTTGCTGGGTTGTTTTGTGGGGTTTGGTTGGTTGGTTGGTTGGTTTATTTTGTGGATTTTGTTTTGGTTGGTTGGTTTGTTTTGGTTTTTCTGTTAAGTTCTATTGATTTGTGTTATTTCACTCTCACAAACACAGGATAAAAAGTCACCTGCTTGTCATGGAGTGATTCTCAGCATTAGAAAACCACCTCAGCATGTTTGTCACAGCAGTTTATCACTGGCACGTGCCTTCTTACTTTCAGCTTCAAGCACATCCAGTGCAAACTGTCTTCTCAGTGTTTTAGTGTGTTTTCCTCCACAATGGCCTTAATGGTATAATTATGAAGTCATTCTGATCTTCTGTGGTAAGGAAAGAATGTGTTACCATAGAACAGGTCCCTCCCTTCAGCTCCCTGCATTTCTGTATAGACTGACAAGGAGTGAATGGCTTTACTTTGCTTTCTGAACCACCTTTGGCTTTCTTCTTCCTGAATGGAAACCAGTACAGATTAACCCATTGTGTTACTGAAAATCCCTGCCTTTTCCCTTTCATATGTTGCAACAAAAAGTCCCTGAAAATTCACTATTATGGAGCTGGGAGGTCCTTAGAGGAAAGCAAAACACTAATGTTCTTCAAAGAAATCCTTTAAAAATATAAGCAGGATTTTGGTCTTCTTCTAGACAGCTGAGACTGTCGAAATATTATTGTGGAAGTGTTCCAGTCCTTCAGGGATTAATATTCATGCTTTCTGTGATTAACAGGAGTATATGAGCTTATCTCCTCTGTGAGGAACAAGGCTGTCCCTGTCAGTTAAACATGACTGAATGCCTACAACTGCCAAGATCCTCTCCCATTTTTATCATGCATCGTTCTTGGCCACCAGTTGTGCTGATTCACACCAGAACATGGTCAGGGAATGTTAGCCATGAGTTTCTGGGCAAGTTCAGAGCAGGATTTGGTGGTCCTTCCATCAGCATAAGCAACAAAGCAGAGCACAAGCACCTGGGAGCTTTCTGGACTGCACTGAGGCAGGTGAATCAACATTCCAGTTTAAAATGTATTTTTACAAAGAAATTGAATTTCCAACTCAAAGGAAAAGTATTTCCACAATCTTCTGTAAGGTACATGATTTACCCAACAGTATGACTGGCTCCAGTCTTTCTTTTACTGTGCATTTTGGTGTAAAAATAGGTTTTCTAGGAATAGTGAATTCTGTACTGTTTGCCCAGTGGGCTCTAATATTTCACTGTTTTGTAAAAAATTGGTGTGGCAGCTGAGATTGCTTTGTCTAAAATCATACCTGGCATTCTGGTAAGTACTAAAGTTTTGATCCTGTGAGATGTGTGTGGAGCAGTTCCCACAAGTACTCATCACCTTGATAGCCTGTTCTGTGAAATGAAGCCAGAGCTCAGCTGAGCCCGTTTGATTCCAGTGAATGCCAGCATCCTCAGTGACAGAGTGGGGATGAGCCATGGCTGAGGAATGCACTGAATTTTTCCCACTAGGAGAGGAAGAGGATGTATTGGGCAGTGGTGGCATTTCCAGGAAACAGGAGTTTAGTCAGAGTGCAACATTTCAGGTAAAAGAAGGGGAAGGAATGCAGAGCTGGAGCAGCCCAGTAGGAAATTCCCTCCTCTGTCTGCATCAGTTGTCCTTAAACCCCCCGAAGAAGCCCAGGGCATCCCCCCCAGGTCCCATCAGTGCTCCAGAGGGGCTGTGTAGGCAGCACAGTGAGAACACTGCAGTCCAGCACCTTCCCTGAGGCAGTACCCAAACCCTCCTGGAGCTGCTCAGTGCCAGCTGGGAAAGAGGTCTGGAGCTGACTCTTGCAACAGGCAGTAAGAACAGGCTGTCAAAACAGGGTTGTCCTGGGAATATGAATGTAACTAGCTCATATACAGCAGAAAGAGAGCAATACAGTAGTGGCCAAATCAGTCATGAAAACCTTCAAGTATCTGGAGTTGCATAACTCACCTTTTCAAACATAATGCTTGGACCGGAAAAAAGCACCTAAAATAAAAGTAATAAACTATTGTGACTTTTATTTTTGTGCCAAGGGATTTCTGGTGTCGGAGCCCTCGACAGAACGTCTGCGTGTGCTGCCATTTGCCCTTTTAGGATTTTTCCAGCACTCCATAGGAAGAAGCACTTTGCAATTACTGGAAATGACAAATGGCTTCTGTATCACTGCTTTATTTTTGGAAAGGATGTAAACCTGAAAGGTCCAGCCCATTGCCTGAAATGCAGTCAGTCAACTGAGAATTTGCCATGTTCATTCAAACAGAGGGACTCTAGAGCTTCTCAAACATAAAGCAAGAGCAGACAGTACACATCCTATACATTCTATTTTGCTGGCAGAGCTTCACACTCTTTCCTTTCACTGTTGTCTACACAGGAGCATCAGAAAGCAGCACAAGAAATTACCTGAACCTTACAAATAATCAGCTGTTTGCAGGTAGCACAAGGAATTTTGTCCCTTGGATTACTACCCCAGATGAAATCACTCTGCAGTCCATGTGCTCACCAGTAGGTAGTTAGCTATAGTCACCTTTTATTTTTTTTTGGTCACCTTTCTCCAAATAGTAACAGAGACGAATTTTTTCTTACCTAATCTTCAGATTTTACTCACTATACCAAGAACATCTTACATATCTGTATATGGCACAACAGCACAAGGCTGGAGGATTGCACTGTGGCTTCTAAGCATCCTTCTGAACACTAAATGATTAGGCAGAAAACACGTCCAGTAGAAAAGCTGTTGTAGTCAGGCAGTGAAAATAAGTTTCATCAGTTAAAGCCCCTGGTGATCAGTTTGTTTTTTAAGCCTCTTTGTTTCTTTGACCTCTTGTGGCAGTGTAAATAGGAACCAGTGGACTGCACAGGTACTATTGTGCTGGGAAAGGCTTTCTCTGGGAGTTCAGCTGCTCTGCCTAAATTCTGCTTTCTGCAGTGTGTGAAGGTCAGACAGGAATGTTCAAATATTTAGAGAAGGGACTGTATAGTATGTTTATAATGAAACATATCTTCCTGTCCCATTTTTCTGCCATAACGGATGACTTCCCCTTTCCTAAGGATTCTAACCGTATGGTTTTACATGGCCAATAAATTTTCCTGGAACACTCACCATCTGCTGAAATGGAAATTGCAATAAATGTCCTGACAGTGTTTTGAGAAACACAAGCTCCCTTTAAGGAGGGAACCTACACCCAAAATACCCCACTTAACCAGAAAACACCCTCCATCCATCTCTGGTGTCAGCACTTCCCTCAGCTTGATGGGAATTTCCTTGGCCCTTGAGAATTCAAAAGCACTTTGCTTCCCTGGAATGGGTGTAGCACCAAAGTCTTGTAGACTTTCCAGAGCTCAATAACATTACAAATTTATATATGAGTGAGTTATACATGAATTGTACCATAGCTGACTGTATTTTAATGTAGAGATCTTTTCAGACAGAGGACTAACGAGGAGTGTTTGGGACAGCAATAAATCCAGGCTGCTAATTTGATGTAGAGAGTGATCTATGTGCCAAAGCACCCACAGTGCTATTGGAGACCATGGTAGCCAAGCCACCTGGTGAGGAGATAGGATACAGTACCTGTAGGAGACCAAGTCCTCCTGCAGCAGCAGCTGAGGCCACATAGGATGCTGTAACTCGTAGTGCTGCAGTCCTTAGAGCTCTGTTTTCACCAAACTGGACTGAAAGGGTGGAACTCCACTGACATGGGCTGACCTAGGAAGAAGCAGATTATTCATTAGGAAATGAGACAACAGTGTGCACTCAGACAAACAGAAATGGGGGTTGTGGTTATGTCTGAAGTGCAGTTCAGTGACATGAGCACTTGGCTGATAAATGTTTTATTGGCAAATTTTGTGTCATTGAGATCTTTTCCTTGAGAAGGAGAGATTAAAGTAATAGCAGGTAGCTAGTGGAAAGAAATCTCAGCTGAAACTCAGCATTAGCAGAAAAGGAGATCTGATTGTGTTTCAAAACACACCATAGTAACTATCCTAAGCTCTATCCCATGGCAAGTGTTATATTCAGTGAAAGTTCAATAGTACTTATGCCACTAAAAAAATGTACTCTTAGTCCTCTTTATTTATATTGACCTGCTGGCTATCCTGTTTATTTTTACCTCAAGTCCCTAATAATGGGTGTGATTTATTTCCATTCCATCTTTTCTGAATTGTGGCCATTCACATTTCATTGCATAAATCCTTTTATTTGTTTTAGAGAAAACCAGAAGTGTTTCTTTTCTTATAGGATCAAAGCCTATCAGTGAGAAAGGTGCCAAAATGCTTTTACACTGGAAGAGTCCTGAGTGTCATATGTCTGTGTTCTGGTTTTGTTCATCTTTCACACACTGAAAAAGGAAATTAAGTTAATGGAAAGTGTTTGATATGACAGCAGTTGTTGCTATAATAATATGGTGCATAGAAAGAATGTTGCTGAGGAAATGATTCCATACTATTTTGGAAAGGACTGCCCGTGCAATACCTTTTTTCCATAGCAAAGGGCAGTGATGCAGCAGTGCTCTTTTGAAAAAAAACAAACCCAAAACAAAAAAGAAGTCCACATTTATACAGCAGTTATTTGAAACCTTCCCTTGGTTCTGAATTTGTTTTAGTACAAATGCAACTGGAAGAATTAGCCCATCTCATCTCTGAAAATCTGATGTTTTATTAGAGATCTGATTTGACAGCCAAGTTGAAATACTTATTCCTTCCAGGAGTTGTTTATATGAATTTTTAACCCATTGTTTATGAAATACACAAATCACAAGGACAGTTGAACAACTAGTATTGATTAGTGGGTTAAAACAATACCCTGGTAAAGGAAACTAGTATAACATCTATTCCCACCTACATTATTTGTATATTTCCAGTAGTTTAAGGACAAACTTGAATTTCATCCTGATCCCCATCATGGATGTAAATTTTATTTAAATAAATTTATCTCTTGAACTCAGAGGCAGTCACATGTATGTGAATATCCTCACCAGAAAATTCAGGGCAGTATAAAATCTACTCCTGGACCTGATATACTGAAATTACACAACTGAAATGAAGTTGAGACAGGACTGAAAAATAGATCTTTGTGTGAGCCATACTCATATTATTTCTTGTTTAGTCAAACAACTTTTCTTATTAAAAGTGCATATTTGGTTATTAATTTTTGGATTAACTTTAATGTAGGAGGTCTCCAACATCCACGTGCTATAAAGAAGACCAGATGAAAGATGTCCTAGAATTAGGTAAGTTATCTCAAGCTTCACTTTGGCTTTTGCCATCATAATCTTTAGAGCATCTGTGACTAAATAGATATGAGTGAGTTCTTTTGTGAACTCTTAGGTAATCCAGAGCACTTGCATTTGCTGTTAACTACTTGGGAAAGACTGTGTGAAGAAGTCATTAAGAAGTAATCAGAGACTTGCTCATCTATTTTTTATCTGTCCTTTATATCTAAAACTTTCTCTTTTTTTTATGAAGATGTGTTACAAGGAAGTGTTACTTGTTGTATCAATGACCCCTGGCCCTAAACCTGCTGGGGGAAGCAGTTTTTTGTTATACAATATGTTATATGATTTTCCTTTTTCTTTCAGTTGATGTTGAGGATGAGGAAACAAGCAGGGAAGTGAATAAGAACCCGGATCTTTCAACACTGTACACACTTCAAGTAGTATCAAAGGCAATTGATATTTCTCTTGCAAAAGTAAGACTAAGTCCTTTCAATTGGCAGGGGTTGAGATTATTATACAAGTTGATTATTCCCCATCTCTGTGTCTCCCTTGCTTACCATCCTTCTTTTCAGCAGAGGTGAAACCANTTAATGTAGAGATCTTTTCAGACAGAGGACTAACGAGGAGTGTTTGGGACAGCAATAAATCCAGGCTGCTAATTTGATGTAGAGAGTGATCTATGTGCCAAAGCACCCACAGTGCTATTGGAGACCATGGTAGCCAAGCCACCTGGTGAGGAGATAGGATACAGTACCTGTAGGAGACCAAGTCCTCCTGCAGCAGCAGCTGAGGCCACATAGGATGCTGTAACTCGTAGTGCTGCAGTCCTTAGAGCTCTGTTTTCACCAAACTGGACTGAAAGGGTGGAACTCCACTGACATGGGCTGACCTAGGAAGAAGCAGATTATTCATTAGGAAATGAGACAACAGTGTGCACTCAGACAAACAGAAATGGGGGTTGTGGTTATGTCTGAAGTGCAGTTCAGTGACATGAGCACTTGGCTGATAAATGTTTTATTGGCAAATTTTGTGTCATTGAGATCTTTTCCTTGAGAAGGAGAGATTAAAGTAATAGCAGGTAGCTAGTGGAAAGAAATCTCAGCTGAAACTCAGCATTAGCAGAAAAGGAGATCTGATTGTGTTTCAAAACACACCATAGTAACTATCCTAAGCTCTATCCCATGGCAAGTGTTATATTCAGTGAAAGTTCAATAGTACTTATGCCACTAAAAAAATGTACTCTTAGTCCTCTTTATTTATATTGACCTGCTGGCTATCCTGTTTATTTTTACCTCAAGTCCCTAATAATGGGTGTGATTTATTTCCATTCCATCTTTTCTGAATTGTGGCCATTCACATTTCATTGCATAAATCCTTTTATTTGTTTTAGAGAAAACCAGAAGTGTTTCTTTTCTTATAGGATCAAAGCCTATCAGTGAGAAAGGTGCCAAAATGCTTTTACACTGGAAGAGTCCTGAGTGTCATATGTCTGTGTTCTGGTTTTGTTCATCTTTCACACACTGAAAAAGGAAATTAAGTTAATGGAAAGTGTTTGATATGACAGCAGTTGTTGCTATAATAATATGGTGCATAGAAAGAATGTTGCTGAGGAAATGATTCCATACTATTTTGGAAAGGACTGCCCGTGCAATACCTTTTTTCCATAGCAAAGGGCAGTGATGCAGCAGTGCTCTTTTGAAAAAAAACAAACCCAAAACAAAACAGAAGTCCACATTTATACAGCAGTTATTTGAAACCTTCCCTTGGTTCTGAATTTGTTTTAGTACAAATGCAACTGGAAGAATTAGCCCATCTCATCTCTGAAAATCTGATGTTTTATTAGAGATCTGATTTGACAGCCAAGTTGAAATACTTATTCCTTCCAGGAGTTGTTTATATGAATTTTTAACCCATTGTTTATGAAATACACAAATCACAAGGACAGTTGAACAACTAGTATTGATTAGTGGGTTAAAACAATACCCTGGTAAAGGAAACTAGTATAACATCTATTCCCACCTACATTATTTGTATATTTCCAGTAGTTTAAGGACAAACTTGAATTTCATCCTGATCCCCATCATGGATGTAAATTTTATTTAAATAAATTTATNTGCTTTTACACTGGAAGAGTCCTGAGTGTCATATGTCTGTGTTCTGGTTTTGTTCATCTTTCACACACTGAAAAAGGAAATTAAGTTAATGGAAAGTGTTTGATATGACAGCAGTTGTTGCTATAATAATATGGTGCATAGAAAGAATGTTGCTGAGGAAATGATTCCATACTATTTTGGAAAGGACTGCCCGTGCAATACCTTTTTTCCATAGCAAAGGGCAGTGATGCAGCAGTGCTCTTTTGAAAAAAAACAAACCCAAAACAAAACAGAAGTCCACATTTATACAGCAGTTATTTGAAACCTTCCCTTGGTTCTGAATTTGTTTTAGTACAAATGCAACTGGAAGAATTAGCCCATCTCATCTCTGAAAATCTGATGTTTTATTAGAGATCTGATTTGACAGCCAAGTTGAAATACTTATTCCTTCCAGGAGTTGTTTATATGAATTTTTAACCCATTGTTTATGAAATACACAAATCACAAGGACAGTTGAACAACTAGTATTGATTAGTGGGTTAAAACAATACCCTGGTAAAGGAAACTAGTATAACATCTATTCCCACCTACATTATTTGTATATTTCCAGTAGTTTAAGGACAAACTTGAATTTCATCCTGATCCCCATCATGGATGTAAATTTTATTTAAATAAATTTATCTCTTGAACTCAGAGGCAGTCACATGTATGTGAATATCCTCACCAGAAAATTCAGGGCAGTATAAAATCTACTCCTGGACCTGATATACTGAAATTACACAACTGAAATGAAGTTGAGACAGGACTGAAAAATAGATCTTTGTGTGAGCCATACTCATATTATTTCTTGTTTAGTCAAACAACTTTTCTTATTAAAAGTGCATATTTGGTTATTAATTTTTGGATTAACTTTAATGTAGGAGGTCTCCAACATCCACGTGCTATAAAGAAGACCAGATGAAAGATGTCCTAGAATTAGGTAAGTTATCTCAAGCTTCACTTTGGCTTTTGCCATCATAATCTTTAGAGCATCTGTGACTAAATAGATATGAGTGAGTTCTTTTGTGAACTCTTAGGTAATCCAGAGCACTTGCATTTGCTGTTAACTACTTGGGAAAGACTGTGTGAAGAAGTCATTAAGAAGTAATCAGAGACTTGCTCATCTATTTTTTATCTGTCCTTTATATCTAAAACTTTCTCTTTTTTTTATGAAGATGTGTTACAAGGAAGTGTTACTTGTTGTATCAATGACCCCTGGCCCTAAACCTGCTGGGGGAAGCAGTTTTTTGTTATACAATATGTTATATGATTTTCCTTTTTCTTTCAGTTGATGTTGAGGATGAGGAAACAAGCAGGGAAGTGAATAAGAACCCGGATCTTTCAACACTGTACACACTTCAAGTAGTATCAAAGGCAATTGATATTTCTCTTGCAAAAGTAAGACTAAGTCCTTTCAATTGGCAGGGGTTGAGATTATTATACAAGTTGATTATTCCCCATCTCTGTGTCTCCCTTGCTTACCATCCTTCTTTTCAGCAGAGGTGAAACCAATAAATAACTTTAGCATTTTCCTTCCTATTCAGACAGAGGGAAAAAAAACCCAAACCAACCAACCAAAAAAGATAATGAGAATGTCTTCTAGTTTCATTTCTGTATCAGAGAGGTCCAGGTAACTATCCAAACAGTGAGCAGGCTGCTCTTATTTACTCAGCTTTACTCAGGATGGACACAGTTTCTTCAGCTTAGCTATTCTGAATAGTTAGTGGCCTGCAGTTATTCAGGACCAAGATGGGCATCTGCTGCTAGCCCCTCTGGTACACAGCAGGCAACTTCTGAGTAACTCTTGTCTCACAGCAGCAGCTCTGAGCCCCAGGCAGGCTAGCTTTGAGCCATGCTGTGTCCAGCAGGGTCTTTTTCTCCTCATTGGTAGGCATTGCTTTCTAGCTGCTAAATTGAAGGCAATATTCTGTAATGCTTTCATGGGAAACTGCAGCAGATGATCTGCAGGAGCAGTTTCCTATGCTGAGCAGCACACAGCATTATGAGTTAAGGGAATATTGCAGGAAAAGGAAAAAATTGCTCCTTTTCATTTGAGTGTTGCTATTTACAGCTCATATAAAACAGAGAAGGGTGGTTATGGTGAGTTAGTCATTACCCTTCCACACTCCTCCTTTCTTTTCTACAAATTACTACAAGAAAACTGTGTTTTGGATTTGTTTATAAACTTTTTTTCTTTCTTTTTCTCTTTTAATAGGAATTAAAAAATATTTTGTTTGGCTCTAGTCTTTGTTGCTTCAGTGACGAATGGAAAATCCAGAGTTTTACATTTAACAACATCCCACAGTTAAAATATGGCATTGTGCAAAAAAAGGTACTGTAAATGACTTCCTTAAAGTGATCTTTGCTTTTTAGACTGAGTTTAAGAAGGCTGTGTGCTTCAGCAGTAGAAAGAAAAAAAGTCTTCTAAAGACTCTTCTCTTTCTTTACCTTCTCTGGTTACCACTGGATGATGTCACCATGTCAAGTCTCATTAGTAGACCTGAGATGGATAGAATATTTCAACTTAAATATGACTTAAAACTAGCTTAAATATTACTTAAAATTATTACTTCAAAGTAGCTACAGGAAGTATTCATGTGTGTGTGTGATGGGGAGATATTCACAGGGAGGAAGAAAAGCCACTTCAGCTGGAAGGTAGTGGTGATAAAAGAATAAAAGGGCATAAATCAAGGGTGGAGTTTAACAGAAAAAGGATATGTGGTGGCAGTTTAACAAGTTTAAGACAGAGTTTGATTTGTCTGAAAATAAGAGCATGTGGCAAGAACTGCCTGCAGTGCCTGGGAAACAACAAGGAGATATTTTCCTCTTAAAGATGTGGGGGCCACATGATGAGGCTGAGTCTTAAAAGGGAACAAATACCCCTGCAATGTCACTAGCACTGGGGCTGCTGGTGGCACCACCTCTTCTGCAGCCACCTTTCTAGAATTCTGGACTGCAGCCATGGTCCTGTAATTCTGGACTGCAGCCACAAGATGCCAGCTCTTCTCTAGAACAGGATTTTCATCAGCTTCTAGGCATCACCTACTAAGTGGCCCCTTCTGAAATCCCCAGCAGGTGCCTGTGGTGAGCAGAGCTGGTAGAACCACCATAGCCATGTACCAGGGATAGCCATGTTCCAGGTTTCTTCTCTTGCAAGGATCTGAGCACTTCAGTAAACACTAGGGAAGGAGTCCTCCACTTTACAAAACACTCACCAAGCTTCTCTGTTGCAGGAGTCTTTATCTGGCCTGAGAGAAGTAGAGCACTATGTACTATATAGAAATGAGAGGAAGAAAGGCTTTGGGGCAAGAACAATGGCTAATAAACATGTCATTAAGATGTTTAATTAACTTACCTTGTCCTGTTAAATATTTCATTAGGCTGATGATATCAGAAGAAAGCTGTGTATGTTTAAATAAAACCTAGTGGGGAAAAACAAGAAGAAAAATATATTAAATATTAATTAAATATTCATTTAAACTCCCAAAGGAACCAGTAGTGCTGTATGCCTCTGCCATATAGTTAACCCTTAGGAACAGCTCTTGGGGACATGGACTAGATGGCAGGGAATAAACAAGCAGAAGGAAACACATTGCTACTCCATCCCAGTCTTTCAAAAAAGCAAGAAAACTGTTTTCCATCAAGTTGAAAGGTATTATGGTAGTGGTTTGCATTGTGATTTTTGTTGTGTGTTTAGGGAGGTGAAAGGGAACTTGAGGGGAGGCACAGTGCTGAGAGGAGGGAAAAGAGCAGGGCTTATTTTCACCCATTGGTCAGCTTGGATTTCTGTCTGGAAGCTCAGCTAGATTGTGGCTCAGCAGGGCTCAGGAAATCTTTCATTGCATGATCACAGGACAGCTTAAAAACCCCTTCCTTTGACATTCTAGATGTCTGAGCATTTGCAGGAAAACTAGGTGGGAAACACAAGAGCACTTAGTGACACTGATAGTCATTGGCTTGCACCAAATCAGAGCACCAGAGAGCCCTGCAAAGTCATGGGTGGAAAGAGAGATGGAAGAAGCTTAAGCCTTGGACAGAGAGATGGAAGGGTGGCCTGGTGGCAGAATGGCTGAAGCCTGAATGGCAGCTCGTGGCTTCCAAAGCTGTCACCAGCATCAATCAGTGCTCATGGAGTGTCCCCTCATTCCCCTCAGGGTGGCCCTTGTGGAGTCCTGGCTGCAGTTCAAGCTTGTGTCCTACAACAGCTTATCTTTGCAGACAGCACCAAGAACAAAGACACTCGGTAAGTCAGCAGTTGACATCAGAAATGGTTTCCATAAAGAAGTAAAAAAAAATAAAAAATTCCTTTTCTCAGTTGCAGCCACTCGGGAGCCTTTTTAGTTTGAACTTACTGAACTTCTCTTTGTCTCGGGGAGAGAAAGAAATTAGCATATGATTTACTTGTATTTACTTCCCTTACAACTGTAGGAATTTAGAGGTTGATGTTTTATTTGTATAATTACTTGCTTGTGATTAACCCAAGAACCAGCTTGAATGGAGGCCAATCGAAATTCTTTAACCTTCAGATCCCACAGAGATATGATTTGGAAGAAAATGCAATCAAGGTTTGAAAGACCATGGAATTCAAGCAGCTTAAGAACCTCAGGATGAAAAATTAAAGTTCTAGGGTTCTGTTTTTTGTTTTTCCTTTTACTACTGTTTAATCTTTCACATTTAAACTAGTTTTCTGCTCCTATTATCCACATGGTTTTAAAAGATTTTGGGTTTACATATTTTTGTGTATGAGAAATGCTGCTGAAGTATGCAGAAAGTCTCTGAGGAATTTCAGGTTAGCAGGTGAGCTCTTTGCCTTTATGCACAGAAATGCTGAAAGCCTCCAGGCTCCTAAAAATGAATAGCAAGATGGACTGTTTTATTCATGAGATAAACATATTTCTCTTATGATGTGATTGCCATGGGCAGAAACTCTTAGTTGGGCAGAAAGAAAGGGAAGTCTCAGAGCTTGAAATGTGAAGATTAATATTCCCTTCTAATTCTAACCTGCATTTTCCAATTATTAGCCACTTCACAGTAAGTGTTTGACTTCAGGCTTCTTTGATGCTCAAGAAATAATTGTCATGTCTCCTTCTTACTCTGCTGCCTCTCTCAGACACATGAATTAGTTGCTGTGCTTCCCAGAAATTTCTGAGTGTCTGTATTAGAACACAGGCAGAGACAAGAAAAAGTTGTGATTACATTTTTTTTTTTACTTAAAAACTCTCACCAATTATTTCCCATATCTCACATCCTTCAGAGAGGGAAGCATCCTCTAAATGAACATTATATTCAAGGCAGACATTGAACTTGAAAGTCTGTTTAATTTTTTGTTGTTTAGTGTTTCTTGTTTAGTCTTTAGAATTTTTAGATCTTTTACTCAAACGCTGGGAACAAGTTTTACCATCAACTCCCATGCTGGTAACACTCTCAAGACTGATAATATCTGAATTTCAAAGACTGCCATTCTTGAAGCCACCAAAGAAAATGCCAGTTTTTGCTTCCCAGGGGCACGGATCTGTTGTCCACATCTTCAGACTCATGGATGTTGGGTTTTATTCTTAAATCTGCCAGTTTTCCTTTATGTAACTTTTGGCTTCCAGTGCTTTATTTCTGCATTCACATCTTGGAAGTGACAAAAACAGGAGGTATTAGAGGACTTCACTGAACAGAGTGTGTAGGACACGTGTTGACAGCACTGCTTGGGATCACAGACACTACAGAATCATAGAATATTTTGGGTTGAAAAGGACCTTTACAGGTCATCCAGTCCAATCCCTCTGTGGTGAGCAGGGACATCTGCAACTTGAGCAGGTTGCTCAGTGTACATCTTCAGGATGAATCTCCTAGAAGTAGATACTGTGCATTTCATCTCTCAGAGCCACCTGTAGAACAAGGGTATTGTAGAACATACAGACATCAGCTACCAAGTTTGTTCTTCTAACTACAAGCCTGCTATCAATCTGTGTGCACTGAAATTGGGGCAATTTGCCCTCTAATGAGTGAACTTCCCAATACACATTTTGGTTACTTGTCTGTTTCTTGTGTTTTCTGACCTGCAGTTGTCTTCAGCCTTCAGAAGCTCACAGGACCAAGTGCCTCAGCAAGGCTATTGCAGAGATCCTGTGGCGTGCAGGAGGCAATGAGAAAGCAATTGTGGCTCTGTAAGTAGAAGAGGTTCCAGTTACTATTCAGTGCTCCTATACCTGTCTCTGGGATGTGTGTGTGTAGTTTACAAAAGGAGAGTTTTCTCAGATGTATCTGTGCTGCCTAAAATGGCTTCACATGCAAAATATTTTCTCTGCTGCTCCAGTAGCTGGGACAGAAGAATAAAATACTTTGAAATTGGTCAGAAAGATCCTGCAGAACTCACTGTGTCTGGGATTCCTCTACCATCTTACCAGGGGCAGCCTTTTGCTCCAAAAGTTTTGTTTTGCAGGATACTCAGGCTGAGATTAATTTCCTTTGCTGTCTACTAGTTACTTAGTTTATGCTGTACAACCAGGCTGCTGGTACACAAGACATCTAACTTTTAGATCAGGAGCTTTGGCTGATCCTACATGATATTTTAAAGTAAGAATAAGTTTTGTGAGAATAGGTCATTTCTTTTATTAGATCAACTAAGCTAAAAAATAAGAGAAGCTTTTGGGCACAGAAGTCCTTCAATCCTGAAATAGAATCAGCAAATTCAAAGACATTTCAAATGATATTTTACATATTTTATATCCATAAAATTCTTCCTCTGTGATGATATTATACATATGTTCTTCTGCTTGTTTTAATGTCATTGCTCTAGTATTCTTTTCCAGTAGAAACTGTCATTGACATCTTAAACCTATATTTATCCTCCTTCTGTATAGAGAAACTTGTAATTCATATTAAATAGACCAAGAGAGCACAGCACAACTAAAGTATACTCTTCATTGCTAAAAGTTTAATAAGTAATATGAACTTACTGTGCAAGAGGCCCTTGTTGTTTTTTTTTAAAAAAAAGGGTTTAAAAATAAGAATACAAAATCTTTGGCTCATCATTCAGTTAATTTCACATGCTGATGTCTCTTTAATGCCAATTTGTTGCTTTTAACATGGGCTTTGTCTAAATATCCTCTCAGGCCGTCGGGAAGACAGCAGTTCACTCCTGTAGGAAAATACAAGGCAGATGGAATCTTAGAAACTGTAAGGCTCTGTGCAACTCACATTATCCATGTTTCCTCTTTCTAGCTTGCATTACATGAGTGTACTGAATCTTATTTCCATTGCTCTGTCCATGTTTTAACATCTCTTATGTCAAATTATTTACTTGTGATTCAAAAGCCAATAGGAAATAGCCAAATCCTGTAGTCTGGCTCTGAGACATCCCAGTGTCTGTGGGCAATGGGGCCTCTGAAGTCCTTTTTGTTCCATCTATTTTCAAGCTTATAAACTCCACCTACTTTTATTGATACATAGAAAAAATTAATGTAGATCTTTTCAAATTGACCAGCATGGATATGAGCACTAAAAAGCAGCATTTTCTTCATGGCTTGCACAGAATTCTTTGCTTTTTTTTTTTTTTTCCCCCTTCAGAAACTCCAAATGGAAAAATAACTTTCCAGTTCAGCCTTTATTTCCATCTTAAATGGCTTTGCAAACAGTGATGCCACAACCCAAGCTTTAGTGGTTTAAGGAAATATTACTGGGTTCCTAAATGGAGAAATGGATGTGTCAACAACTTTTCAGAAGCAGTCACTTTGGAACAGCTGGAAGTGAAAACCTTTAGAAACAGGGTGAATGCAGCAGAAAACCTTGGCTGTAATATGACTTTTCCAAGAGATAAGATACTTAATTAAGATAAATTTAAGAGATAGATGATGTAATTAATGTGTTAACATAACTGAGCTGCTGGCTGTTTCAGAGTGCAACTAACACCCTTATGCTGCCTGAGTGCTGCTTGTCTAAGGTCACATGGATGTAGCCACAGTGAAAATGTGATGGAAAGGAATATGATCCAGATTGTTTGATTTTTCCTCACACAGTGTCTGCAAGCCCAGCATTTCTTGGTCTAGGTGATCCTGCTCAGGCAGGGGGGTTGGACTAGATGATCTTCTAGGTCCCTTCCAGCCCCTAATTTCTGTGATTCTGTGATTTCTGTGATCTGTGAGCTCTCCTGATCTTCACAGTACATAGTAAATTCATGGGGGCACTGTCTGACCCATGGCTGCTGTGTGTATCTCACCAAGTGGGTATAAACTGAGCTACTTGCCCACTCTGTGCCTTCCAAAGCTGCAGTGCTCTGATGTTTGTTCTGGGAATAGTTTTTCATTGCCTAAACAATGCTTAAAATTGAGTCAAACTGTTCAATGAGCTTCAAAACAACAAGAAGGAATATTTAAACATTCATATGAAGTGCTGAGATATGACATGATACCAACTAACACCAGTAAGGGGTGGATTTCATGAGACCTTCATTCCATTTTGTAAAATCAGTTTTTTCCAGTCAGATTTAAAGTTTTGGCTATTTAAGTTCAAACTTCAGGTTATAAAAATGAGTTATTTTTTTCAGTTACTTCTATTTTTCTTCTTACATTTCTTCCCAGCTAATTCTCTACAGTGCCACGAGATACGAAGATCTGATTGTATTTCTGCAGCAGAATATTCACCAGGTACTGTGGATAGAGAAGATACCAAACCTGTTACCAGTCCAGCTGCCAATCTTCCTGTCTTTATCAGTCCCATGTGATGTCTTCTGAACATTGTTTCAAACACTGGATGAACATATCTTGCATTTTAACAAACTGAGCAACAAATTCAGTTTTAGCATAAATGAGAACAATTCAAGTTTGATTTGCATTTCTTTAGGATTGAGCAAAAGAATGTCCACAGCAAACAAACTAAACCCAGTTCTTTTCTGTTTCAGTTTGAAGTTGGTCCCTGTGGGTGCATCCTTCTGACTGTGTCTGTCATCTTATCAAGATCTATCAATCTGTGAGTGTCTTTGTATTCCTGTGTTGTAAACCACAAAGCAAACAAGCTGTGCAGAGTGAGGAACCAACCATGATCAACTCTCAAGCATTTTTAATCTGTCTTGGTATTTGCTCTGGTAAATATGGGGAGGTGATGCAGATTTACTCACTGAATCTTGGCTTTTTTCATTGAATGCACACTCTTGTACATACAGATACAGAAATATATATGCAGTGATCAGTCCACCACATCTGATTTCAATGACTCCATCTAGACATTAGGTATCCTGTCTAAGGCAGTTGCCTGTGCTCCCTGTCCTCACAACTGAAAGCAGGACTTCTTTAGAGGGTTATTTCTTTCAAATACTTCAGATATCTAGTGTGGGTAGGGGTGAGTAACTTGCTTTTGCTGCTTCAGTCTCTCTGTTGCTAATGATAAAGAAACCTGGTATAAAATGGTTTGGGCAGAGAATTTGTAGATGGTTATAAACAAGACTTGACAAATCTGATCACAGTTTATTGATGCAATAAATATGAGGAGCTCTAACTAAGGGGTACTCATTATAGCCTCTCTAAAGCTCATTAAGGCTTCCCTTACTCTTGCAGTTAATTGTGCTTGTAGACAGATTAAACATATTTCTGTGCTACTGTGAATATCTGAGTGGGTCAGAATAGAAAAGATTTCTTCATTTTGTCAAATTCCACTGTTGTAAAAATCTCCCAGAGTTCTCTTCAAGTGAAAACAACTGTTCCCTGACAACTTGCAATCACATTGATGTGAACAGAGCAGCTGCTCTTGAAAGCAGCATGGGTTTGATTTATAGAAGCTTTTGTTTCTTACATCTCTGCTTTGTCTTGAAAATAAATAGCAACTTAGTCCAAATTTGTGCTGGGTGCTCAGATGCTCACCTGCTGAGCTTCCTACAAATGCTTGCAGATTGGTTTTTGGATTTCTTGTTAACTTAATTTCTTTTGCTTACAGTCGTAATGCTACAGACCATTGGCTTAACTCCATTATTGCTCTCTAGTGATAATTTTATATGTCATTTATTCTCATTTTTTCTGAGTTGGTTGCAGCAGAGATGTCCAGATGAGTAAAGGTATTTGAGCAAGAAATGATACATTTGGCATTTGGCAGGGTCACCCAAAGCAGCAATGTTGCTAAGTGCTATTGACTGCATTGTTTTAATTGCTATAAAATGGCAAAAATTCTTCAATAACATAAGCAAGGAGCTTATTTTGCCCTTCATCTCTCAGTTCTTAACAGATGGGTTATGACAAGGCCAGTCAATCATCTGTGTTTGTATCTGGGGGAGCTGAGTGTCTAAAGTGAACATGAAAATTCCTTCTGCTGCCTATTTGCATTTTTAGATCTCCAAATATTGTTACAGTTCAGGTCCACAGTGTCAGAGCTGTTTATACCATTTCAGGGAAGATTCATGGCTTTCTCACAGAACTTCATTTGGAAGTACCATTGCTCTTCTAGCTTGCTACTGTCTAATACATTGCATTGGTACCTATCTTTTGTTTATAGGAAAGATGAATTTTTCTCTGTCACCAGATACAGTGGAATGTGTTTGCAGACCTTTGCATACATTTTTTTTGTAGAAGTGCAAACTAAATGTTGTTTATGCAATTTTCAAGAATAGATTTGCATGGCTGTCATAGTGCTTCTCTTAGAATATGATAAATATCAAGACAAATAACTCACTGCTCCTATCATCAAGAAATATGTAGTACCATTTAGTGAGTGTTACAAGCATTGTAAGTAATTATTTACATAACTGGCATAGTTCTGCATTAACAGTTGGAGACAAATAAGAGTTGTTTTAGGTAATGGAATTTTCAACCAGTAACAGATCTCCCTTTTTTTGGGTCTGTTTTTAACAGAAATTCAGTGTTTATTTGTTTGAAATAGAAGTTTCTATTGAAAAATGGTAGTTTCAATTGATCTGATTTTTGTGAGCATATTCTGTTAAAAGGCTCCATAGATTATTTCATGATAGTTGAGATATTGACACATTTTGCTTCTTTTTGGTCAGTTCTTCACTACATTCCCACAATGCTCTTTAAGGTTTTATCTCTTCTATATATAATTGACACCTCTTGTCAGCAAGTTGAAGACTAAGGATGGAATAATCATCAACCAACATTGTGTAGGGAGCCAGGGAAACCAAACCAAAGCATGTATGTTTGGGTCAACAAGGAAAAGACTGGCATTTTGATTAAGGAATACTGAAATATTTGTTTCAATCAAAAATACTCTTACTAACTTTTCCTGTTCCATGAAGAATTCCAATTCTAACAATTTAAATATCAGAAATATCAGTTTAATTTTCTATGGTGGACAGAAAAGAAAGTGTTGGGAGCTGTGGTGATAGGAAATGAGAGCAGAATAAAACATGGCAGTGTCAGTATAAATATACAATCTTCTCATGACTCTGTCTGGCACGTGCTCTTGTCTCCCCAGGCCAGTAAAGATGCATCTAGAACACACAGGGAGAGAAAAACACTATTTCCCTTTAGTGGGGGCTCCATTCTGTGTGAGGACAGCTGAGATTTTTCCTCTTTGGCATTGAAGAGATGAAGCTGAATCAGGATTATCCATTGGTTCTGAGTCCAAAACCTTGGGAGCTGTCACAGAAACACTCAGGCTTTGATTTTAAAACAAGGCACAGCATTTTTTTTCCCACAGCATGTGTAACATTCAGTACTGGGTGATGAGGAGGCCAAAAATATGAAGAGGGTCAAATAAATTTAGCCAAATTCCTGGAACACACAGGATTCCTTATCCTTAAACCTACCTGTCCAGATCCAATCTCCATGTGCCCTGATGTTGCCTGAATGCTGGGACAGGCTGACTTTTGGTCTGGCTCCATAAATTTGACATTGTTCCTGATTTTTCTGGTAAATGGGAATTGCAGATTTCAGACAGGTCCATGGGGTGTGTGGTTTGAATCCCTGGCAGTCTGGGTGTTGCTCTTTAATGGCATGCCAGGAAATGCAGCTCTGCACTGCTCTGGAGATGTGGGTAATGAGTTTATCACACTCCCCACACTAATGATCATCACTGCTACAACTGATAACAAATGGCCAAAGAGGAGTGAGAATTCCTGAGGAAGTTGCTGAGAACGTGTTGTTGTTTCTGGTACAGGAAGGAATGCTGGTCACTAACAATTGTAACCTCTTTTTTTTCCTCTACAACCAGTGAGAAATGACCAAATGGTGGGTGTATTGTGCTAGCTCAGGGGACTGATCTTCCTGAACGTGCAGGACATGTACTAAAACCTTGCTCTGAAGGGCTACAAGGTATTTACCATGCACCTGGGAGGGACTGAGCTTGGAGGTGAGCTGCAAGCCCCCATGTGGGACTCACCTTTGCATCCCAGGATGGCCCAGTGCATGTAGGGAAGTTAGGAATGCTCTGGAGTTGTCTCACTGAGCCAGTAATGGCAGCTTCAGTGAACTCCAGAGGCTCACTAAGTTTCAGCATGTGCTGGAGCTGCAGCACAGACCTTCTCTGCTAGATGCTGTTTCATCACCTTTGGCTCCCTCCTCACTGTGCCTACTCATGCAAAACCACTGCTGTGCTGGGATGGGGCTGGTTCTGAGCCACTCACTGAGAAGCCTCCTTATCAACATCAGCTTCTTACCAACCAGTCACACCAGTCTGTTTTCAGTGCCATGTTTTTCTTAATCAGTGCAATAACTTTAGTGTATCAAATCATCATTGCTAGAACCTGCTACAACAAAGAGCCTACTGTATGAGAAAGCTCCTATGCCTGGAGAAGATAAATAGAGCCTCATCTGACACAGACTCTGCTCCTCACAAATTTGCTGACCAACTGAATGAAAACACCAGTGTCTGCAATCTCTTTTGTTGACTTAGGGATTCTTTATCTCTGACTGATAGCAGCCCACAAAAGTCATTCTGCAGTCAGCACTGGTCATTTGGGTATCTCTTCAGTTTTCTCTCTCAAGTGTTTATGTGAGAATAAAGAACACAATGGCTTTATCTGTGGGAAAAATACCCAAGGAGAGTGATTTTGCAAGTCAAGAGAAGGCTGTGTACCTCATCAGGGTTGGCCACTTACAAACCTAGGAAAACACACGTCAGCAGCTTTTTCCTTATTGTGACCCCACAACTCTAATTGCTGTCCTGTCATTTTTACTGCTTCAGAAACCTGGACAGCCCTGTTTCAAAATTATTTCTGCCCTTTTCATTTCTGAATTCAGGAGTGTTTTGTGGTTTGGTTGGTTTGGGTTGTGTTTGTTTGATTTGCTTTGTTGGTTGGTTGTTTTTTTTAATGTTGTTTTATTTATTCATTGTTTATTTGTTTGGTTTTGTTTCATTTTCATTTGCTTTGTTTTGTTTTAGTTTGGTTTGGTTTTTTTTTCCCAAAAGCTAATGCCTTGTTATTAAATGGAATAAATCACATTTTGGTTCCTTATCATTCTAGGAATTCTCACACCAAATGAGTTGCCCTTAGTTATAAGTAATTTATCTAGTTCTCTGAAATCTTCTATCACTTAACAGTTTTTTACTAAGGGAATAATGTTATTAAAACTGTGTTGTTCTGTGCCCTTGAGCATTTATTCTTCATTCCCATGGTACCATTGTACTGAACTAGGGAAGTTGAATTTCCTCATCTTTCATTCTAATCCATACTTGAAATAAACTCACACAAACATCAGAAAATATTAATAGCTGCCCAGTACTCCTATTCCATCTAAAAAATATCCTTCCTGGAATAAATGGAGCTGAGCTGCACTTGGCATTTTATAGGGAAGAGAAGTGTTGACTTGTTTGAGCTCCATGTGGGAGTGAAGCCTGATCAGACAGGTTCAAGGAGCAGTGGTTGCAGCCCTTCTCTGGCTCTGCAGAGCATCTACCTCCCTCACTCACAGAGCTGCTGAACCTTCCTGAACAAAGAACTTGCTCTTCTGAGGCATGTGATTTTCAAGTGCCTCAAGGATGTTGAACAAACTATGCATTGTTTCATTACTGTGCCCCATATTCTGCTCAAATATATCCATCTGTCAACTTTCTTTTTACTTCTGTAATTATTTGTCTGGGTTCCAAGCATATTCTTCCTGCTTTGGTCCATTGACAAACTTAAAACCCCAAACAGTCTTTACTCATCCATATAGGGCAGCATTTCACTGTGAGACATACTGTTACATATATACATTCTGCATTTATAGCAGAATTCTGCAGAGTTTCCATACAGCAGGAGGAACATAGGAAAAATGAGAAGCAGAAGCCTGTGGGAATTCTCAAGAGCTTCCAGCTGTCTGTAGTTTGCTGCACACGTGAGCACATTGTTTTACTGTGGCCAGAATGAGGTGCCACAAATGAAGGAAACTGGGAATTAACTACTGATCTTTGGCATCTCTGGCCATGATGTTACACATCATTTGCTGGCCTCAGTTTCATCTGGATTAGTTGGTATTGCTGCAAGGACAGCATAAGCACTCAGTCATACTCTTCAGGGTGATAAATAATCTTAAATAATCTCAAATAACCATATCTTAATGATAATAGATCAGTGCAATGAAAACATATTGGAAGTTAAGCTCTGGGAAGACTACCTTCACTCAGTTAGGTTTGTATGGAGATGTCTACTAGAAAACATCATCACTGTAGTCACTTGTATCAAGCCAATTTTTCCTGTACTCTATTTTTCTGCAGCCTTTTCTGTTTCCTGTGCAATAACCTTGACTCTGACAAGTTGCTTGACTTTCAAACTCTCCCAGTCACGTAGGACACTGAAAAAGAAAGTGATGCTCTGTTGGCGCTTGAACCATGGGTGGAACAATGGGTCCTCCACCCACAATCCACTTTCCTTAATTGACACCTTTTCCTGTCTCAGAGCCAAGCTCCAATTCAGAGTTCACCCAAAATGCACCTACTCCCCTCCTGCTGGTTGCCTGCTCAACAGAGGCTTCTGGTGAAGTGACCATTTGGCTTCTCCGTGGCACCTGCAATGGCAGCTTCACACCAAGATCCAGTCACGTGGGGCATACTCAGCACTTGATGGAAATGTGTTTTTCTAGGAGCCAGTTTGCTGGGAAAATCTTTTCCAGAGGTAGTTCCCCCCCTTGTTGAGAGTGCCTGGGAGAGCAGCAGTGAGGGGAAATGACATGTGTGAGCAGCTTTCACCCTGTGATTACAGTTATGTAATAGAAATACATGTCATCACCTATTTTACAACTTAGTCTTTTGGTGTTTGAAAAAGATAGGGAAGCAGCTATTTTTTTCAGGGGAAACAGCTGTCAATTACGTTACACTGCTAAAAAACAACCTGCTTGACCTGACTGACAAATCCATATTTGAGAGTCTCAGACCTCTCCAAGACCCATTTGTGATTTTACAGCATGGAGGAAGCATGAGATTAGATTTGCCAAAAACAGTGGGAGGAGAGCAAATGGGAGATGTTGTGTGGGATCCAGTCCTTGCTAGGGAAGAACTGAGTCCTTGTTTGTTTGGGTAAGTGAACTTCTGTGCCTCCTGCTTGATGAGTTGCATGCAATTCATAATCTTCAGGATCTTCCTTGTCTTTGAGGATCTGTTGTATGAATTAGAGGCCTTTCTAGCTGGAGTGTTTATTGGGCAAGAATTGCTTGCTACATTCATAAATATATTAATAAATGTGGAACCTTAATGAAGCCCAGATTGCAGTTTCAGCTGCTAAGAGGCAATAAAGAAAGGAATTTGCTTGAAAGAATTTCATGGGTTTTTTCTTCAAGACAGGGATAAAAGTGAGACATCCTTAGCAATATTTGAAGGAGAATCTGAGACCAAGATTTGAATCTATGACATTACTATTCTTTCCAAAGTGGATATGCAGTGGATTTACTGACATATGAAATGGCACCTTACAACACACACACAAAAAAGAGGAGAGCCAGGGACAAAGGAGTAGAGCTGTAGGTGATGGCAGAATGAGATTTGGAAGGCAAGATACAAGAAAGGAGAGCTTACACAGCACAAATAGACATCTGTTAAATAAGATCTGAAGATAAGGAAGTTCTATAGCCTGCTAGATAAGGAATGTGACCCAGGTGGAAACATGACCACAAAGGAAAAGAAGAGGGAGAGTTGAATTAGGTTTGAAGTTTTCTGCACTGAAGAAGAAGAAACAAATGTTAGTGGCAAAGCAAACAAAAAAAAATATGAAATCAAGTCAGCAAAAAAAAAAAAAGAATCAAGAAGACAAAGAGATATTGTACTGATTCTGCTCGACTGTTTCTAGGTAAGGGACTGGTATATTGGGAAATAATGGGGGAAAATAAGACAAGAAAACCTTAGGATTTGCATAAATGATGGAGAGACACGTGTGACTTATCTCTCTGCTAGGAAGACTCAGAAAGCCTGTCTCCAGCATGGGTCCACAGGAGAGGGAAGTTCACTGGCTGATAGCAAATCTGGTGTGCATGTGCAACAGAGGGGAAAAAATCCAGATTGTTCCCCCCCCACATCCAGTTCCTTCTACAACAGCTCAGGAAAAGTTGTAAAGCTGAGAAACATGCCTGAAGAGAAGGAGGTTTAGTAGCTCATTCTATGGAGAATTTTCTGACCTATAGAGTGCAAAGGAATGAACAAAGTGTGGTGAGCAACAAACAGCTCTAGCACGACTGGGCTGAGTCTTGATGTTGGAAAGTACTGAAATAATGTGATCCAGACAAGGCTGGACCCAGACCTTGAGTCACAGAAATGAAACAAGAAACAATAATAGTTTTCCTCATCAATAAAAAGATATCAGGAAAAGATGTGAAGGTTTTGCTGAAATAAGAGATAAAGAATGCTCCAAATCTCAACTCATATTCTGCCTCACATTTCATCAAGGACAACAACATGGTTCAGAGTCAGGATGGATAATTGGAATTCATGCATAGAATCTGAATTAATTTTGTGGGAGGTAGAGCTGAAACTGAAAAGTGACGTGAAGGAAAGAATAAACCAGGTTCCTTTTTCCCTCTATCTGATTCCTAAACTTCTACAAGACCTAGGCAAAGTGTGGCCAGATGTCAGGTTCCTAAGCTACAACCAAAACTGAAGCCATGATTTACACACATCAGCCTGAATGTTAGCAGTGTATTTGCTGCTCCCTCTCTCATCCCAACAGGCTGCTTCTGCCTTAGCACAGGGAATCCAAACTGCCTCCTCCCTGGTTTCTGTACAGAATGAGCCACATCACACCCAGTCTGCCTAAAGGGAACAGTGACATCTGCCAGAGCTCCCTGCAGTACAGCAGCTCTCATTGTCACTTTTGACTAGGTATTAACTTAGGAAGTGATTCTCGTTGAAAATTGTGCTTAAGCAAATTTGAGCACCTGCTTCATTTTAAGGATTTATCCTTAAAAAAAAAAGGAGATTTAAAAGCCAGTATCTTGCTCACTGAGGAGTTTTTGTCACAGACTTTACAGTATTCCCATGGAGGCAAACACCTCCATGCCAGCAGCCAATACTCCTATCTCCACTCTCCAGATAGATCTCTGTGCTACTATGACACTGGGAAATACTGATAACACTGCATGAGGATGAAATATTTACCATTAGCACTGCTCTCTTTGGTGATGTCTTTTACTGACCTGTGATTCTGTCAAAGCAGCAGCAGAGCTTTGGGCTGTAGATGCAGAAGGGATTCAGTAGAGTCCAGAACTTTGGCTTGTTGTCTGATGATGACCAGGATTCTTAAAAGTCTTTTGGCTTAAATGTAATGGGGGTTTCTGTTTTGAAGGGATTTAAAAATGATAAATGGAAGATTCCATGCAGGGACAAAGTAGCATTAGTGGTGATGATTTATTCATTATGTCTGTTTTGACATCCAAGAATGAACAAATGCTGCAGGTTTGCTTGTCATCACTGTCTCCACAGCCTGCCAGAAGAAAAAAAAGCATTGTTAGAGCTACCTGATTTTTATTTACAATGCATGAAGTATGTAAAAGCTGATGGGATTTATTCCAACAAATACACCTGCACAGAAGCTGGTAAATCTTTGGCAGGTATGAATAATAATCTCAAAGCCATTCAGAATAGGTGTAAATCTCATAGTTCTATGCCTGATGTTTGCTTCCTCATGAGCAGCAATGATTGGAAAGGCAGATGTTCTTCTTCTTCAGACCTGAGCTGCAGCTCTCAGCTCCCATATTGTTTGTACCTACAGATGAAATTAGAACTTCCTCCTATTGTCCCAGTCGTATGTCCCATCGTCCCTAGCTGACGCATATTGTGCAGTCTGCTCCTTTCAGGCAGCCTATGGCCCTTCCAAGATGAAACTGTTTCTAAAACTGACAAATGGCCAAAATCCAAAGATTATTATCACCTCACCCACTGCTGCCTGTGTTGCACAGAGGGTTTGCTGTCTTGCAGGCACACCTTCCCCAGACTGGTCTTTGAGCTCACACTAGCAAGAGATGCTGTTATGGCACTGGCGTGATTGAGACTAACTGCTAAATTGTCTTTAAAATAAATTGGAAGAAATTACAATTAGTATTCAATGGATATGATTTGAACTATTAGGGATGGAAATCTTAGAAATCATACGTTACATTCTGATTTTGGCATTCAAAGAATCCCAATGAGAAAATAATTCTGTAAACTGTGGGATGAAGACAGGCAATGCCCCAGCTTTTTATTGAAGAAATCAGATTGTTTTTACACAGCACGTGTGGCAGTGCTGAAGGGAAATTTCTAGCTACTTCTACTCTAACCACATTAATTCAACTCTTACTTTAACACAAACAACATTTTTCTTTCTTTGAAATAATTGTCCCATTTTCCAGAAAACATGAATGATTTGATGCTTAAAGGATTCTGCAAGTCAAATGAGAGTGAGAAGGCCAAATGTTCGTAGAACAGCTAAGTTTGAACTGATGATTATTCTTCAGGAATTCTCCCTACCTTTGTAACAATACCAAAATAAGGATGTAGCCAAAACAATTGAGATCGTCATCTTTTACCCTGAACGGAAATAGCTTTTTTTATGAACCATAGATCTAATCTGTGGAGTTTATTGCCATAGCTCTCCCAAAATATAATATCACTGTTTTTTCTCAAAACTAGATAAAACTTTTGTTGTTGTTGTTTAGGTATAAAATAATGTTTTCAATTACATTATATCTGCAGGATAAAAATGATAACAGTTACAAACCTTATTTTTTCGGTCGTCAACCAATCACAAATTCAATAATTCCAAAAGTTATGGGAGAGGGAACTTTGGGGAGATATTACTCCATAATTATCAATAGTGCAATTTCATGGACTTCTCTCTTTGATGCAGTGAGATAAAAAAGACCACACAGTGATATTATAAATGGGATACTATAAAAATATGCACCTAGAGTCTTCCTTTTTCTCTTCTTTTCATGGCCAATATAATGTATAGCTGATCTAATCTTCAGTTTGTGGGTATATTCCAAGTGCTGATAACAGGGCTAACAGATCCAAGCATTTGTGAGAACATCTCATCTGAGAACTGGAATGGGTTGCCCAGGTAGGTTGTGGAGTCTGTCTCCTTAGGGATATTCAGAACCCACCAGGAGATGGTTCTGGGCACCAGGCTCTAGGTGGCCCTGCTTGAGTCAGGAGGTTGGACAAAGTGACCCCCAGAGGTCCCTTCCAACCTTGACCATTGTGTGAGAGGTGACCCAGGAGATCTAATTGCTCTTCACCTGACAGCAATTTTCTGTAGCTCTGACCAACTGCTGCTTCCCACGGGTTTAGTTGATCGATACCCTTTGTTTTTTAACCTCACAAAAACATCACCTTGAAAGAGTTCCCAAATGGAGAGCTCTAGTTATGACTAGAGTTTGGAGGTTTTTTGCAAGATTTAGATGTTCAGCATAATGAAAGAACCAGCAACTGAAGAGGAGTTTTCTGCACTCCTCCAGGGTGCGCGAGGACTTCGATGTGCTCACCAACCGGCTGATCGGCAGCCATGGCTACTGCACCCAGGTGGGTTCCTGTGTGCTGGGGCTGTCAGAGCTGGCAGCTGACCTCTCTGCACTAATGGCATTCCTGTACTTTCCTTCTGCTTTTCCTTTTTCCACAGAATGGCAACGCCTTCATCCTCTAATCTTTTTTCCTTGGCTTTTGGTATTTATCTCTTTGCTTTCAAAGCCTTTGCTTTCTGGGCTGTTCTGGTCCCCGTGTGTCTGTACCCGTATGTGCTGCTCGTGCTCCTCTCACCTGCTTCTTTTCAACTCCTTGCCTGATCTGAGTGCTCAGATACCACTGAGGCTGCTGAGTTTCCCCCCTGCCATTCAGAAAGGTGACTGGTGTTGCATGTCTGGCTCCTCTGTAAATAGTCACTGCCCTGCTAGCTGAGCTGGTGCTGGCTGAAGCTAAGCAGGAGCCACTGACGTATTAAAGGTGTGTCCAAAAGACATGCTGTGCTTGCAAGTAAGCACTCCAAACTGCCATCTGACACTAAATTGCAGCTCATGTCCTGTATCAATTGTCTTACCCTGGCCTATAGAGGCATCCACCCGTTTGGAAACAGTCTGCCTTAGGTGTAATGCAGATCATGAAATCTGGGGANATTTGGAAACAAAATCTGGACAAAAATATTTGGACAAAAATCTGCCTTAGACATGGAATGCAGATCATGAAATCTGGGGACATGGATTCCCCCAAAGCTGGGCCAGTTGTGTGTTCTGGAGAGAGTGCACAGCTATTAAAGGTACTGCCAGTTTGGCTGCTAAAGGCAAACTTCATCTTCTTCTCTTGTACTGTTGCTACAAGACTTTTATTGTGTGGTTACGTGGTGACTCCTCAAGAAGGTGGTGGAACATCACAGGATTAGAAACATCAGTAAGAGCCTGTGAACTCTGGGGAGTCCTTCAGAAGAAACGTGGGGCTATAAATATGTGCAGTACTTTTAAGATCATACAGCAAGTCCAGACTGGCAATACCAGTATCTTTGGGCATGGTAATTGGAATAATTTTTTTTCTGGAATCCTTCTTATTTCCCCTCATGTTTCTTGGCCTATGTATTTATTAACATAGATAGTTACGTGCTGGACCTTGTGGGATTTTACACTAAGTAAACATTTAGTGTTTGTGTTCTTGAACTTTACACACACTCACATGTGCACGTGCACAACACCCCTGCCACACCCGTGCTTCCAGTGCCATGGGAGAGGAAATAATCAACAATCTGCTATAATGAGTATGTATAAGTAAGTAGTGATATGGACCAGATGTGAAACCATATGGGTGAGTGTCTTGCTGAATGAGACTGAAGTTCATCAAGAAATCAGTGAGAAAAAAAAAATTATCTTGTCCCAGGTCTCGTCCAGTATAGAAAACGCATCATTAAACACATGCAGAAATTTCAGATAATACTGTCCAGGCTTTTCCTTTACATTATTCATGCTGCAGCTTTCATTGTGGGGAAAAGGGATAGCAGCATGTTTTAATTTAAACAAAGCAACACTAATGTGAGAAGACTGAAAGTTGGATGTAAGAATAAACCGATTATCAGCAATTTGGCCCTGGAAAGATAAACACTGACAACTTGCTAATATTCCCTCATTTTGCTTTGGGAATAGAGTGCCCAAAATATCTGGAAAGAAATCAGTAAGCAATCCTAACCCTAAAGCCACCACAGAAATGAAGGGTCTGGTACCTGTGTAACTTCATCAGTCCTGACAGTCCTGTATTGATAGCTGCCAGAGACAGTTAACTCTTCGGTTTGATTGTTGTTTTTAACATGTCACAAACAGGAGTTGGTGAACCTGCTGCTGACTGGCAAAGCTGTGTCCAACGTGTTCAACAACGTGATAGAGCTGGACTCTGGGAATGGCAACATCACCATTCTGAAAGGCGTCACGAGCCGCAGCGACATCGGGCTGCTGTCTCTCTTTGAGCACTACGATGTTTGTCAGGTATGCTTCCCATTCTCCTGACTGCAGTTAAAACAGGAACAACTCAAAATAAAATTGGCTTGTAATGAGTAGAGCAGCTCAGAAATTTGGGGCTTGGTTCAGTTGCTCTCTCTGAGGCATCTCGTGCTGTTATAGGCACCCCAAGACAACAAAAATAGCTGTCAATATAATGGGAATGTTCCCTTTAACACACCTCTGAAATCAGTATTTTAATTGGGTTCATCATGAAATGAATAGATGAAAAGCTTCAAAGAAGTGACAGCCATTAATACACCTTGGGAAAAGCTTGTGTAAGGATTTCCCTGGTTCTCCATCAACAGACTTTGTCATCAAGACGGACAGCTTCCCTCAAGACACATTCCATCTTCAACAGACAATCTCGTGTCTGGTGCAGTGATATTATTTGAAATTCTCTTGCTTGTGTGCAGTGTGAGATTAGAGAATTGTAACAGTCCCATCTGGATTTGCAGTCAGTGCCTCTACAGACATTTGAAAGCCACTTGCAAAGAATTTGTTTGTACTGATAGAACATAAATGTGTGACTGAAAACAAAGCTTGATTCTAACTGTTTCCCATATGGCTGTAGTCAGTTACTTCTTCCTACTACTGGCAAATTACAATTTTTGTTATCTTTAATTAACACAATCCTTTACATTATTCACAGGATTATAATAAGGCTTCAGTTCAGTCAAGACAGATTATCAGTGTATCCAAATCAGACTAATTAGAATGAACTAGACTAAAAATAATTTCACTTCTATGTCTAGTTTAAGTTCCTTGTCCTTTCAATGTAACATTTTAAACCTCAAAAACACTTATACACCACTGTAGTATTTTTTCCATTCTCTAGTGAGGAAAATGATTTCTCAGTAGCAAACTGGTAAGTGAGGTCAGTGCAGGTAAAAGCTCTTTCTTTCCCATTTGGCCTCTAAAAAGAAAATCAAACGTTATCCAGAGGATCAGATAACCATCTTCCACTTGCTCTGCAAATCACACAGTGGAGGGTGTCTCTGCTGCTCTATGCTCTTGCATGGGAGCTGGGCTCCTGAGTGACTCTTCATCAGCTGCAGAAACTCCAGTAGACACAGTTTCCTAATTTTTTCTGACTCTACACTAGTTGGGCATCTGCTGTAAAAGTCCTGCTGGAGTTCCTGTGTCCCAGCACATGCTGCAGTGGCTGCCTTAGGATAGGGGAAAAGTGGGATTCTGGTGGGCTTTGACCTCAAGGCTGAGGGGTCTCCACTGTGGCTTCAGCATGAGGGGCCAGATTCTGCATTCTGACAAAGATACCCATTTGGAACAATTCAGGAAAAATGGGTGTCACTGGTAGTGTGCAGCAGTGGAGCTGAGAAGTGTTTGCCTCTAAGTCTCGCAAGCTGACTCTTTTCTTCCTAAGTGGATTCAGCATCCAATTACTCTGTGGCTGTGAGGAAGGTAACTGAATCCCAGCATGGAAAAGGGCTGTCATTTCTGCTTGGAGGTTGGTTTTTTTTTGTTTCCAGGAGTAAGACAAACCTGAGTGTGATAAATGGTGAATCACAGACTTTCAAGTCGGAAAACTCCCTTTAGGTCACATCCAGGCAGCCTCTCGGGAGAATTAAGGATGGTTTTATGTTCTGTTATATAGAGAGCTTTCTTGTAAAAATCTGTACCCACAGAGTCCCTGCCATTTGTGATTTCTTTCAGATGGCCATTTCTTAGTTGATTGCAGTGCATAGAAATGTGATCTTCCTTTTTTTCTTCTCTAAAATATGATGAGGTGCAAACACAGATCTGAAGGTAAATGTGGAGATTTTAATATCTGCTACAGAGCCTGTGCTCTGATATGCTAACATTAAATCTGACTGCTCATTGACTTGGTTTCCTCTGATTATCATTCTTACTTCTAATCCAACCTGCCCCCTAAACAATTCATCCTCATCCGCTGGACATTTACAAGCTGATGTAACAGTTCCTCCTTTTTTCATCAGCACATCCTGCCCAAAGCTTATTTTTTATTGCTCTACTCCAGACTTCCAACTTACCAACATATTTAGGAAGAGATATGCAAGATTCCAGGCTAGATACAGTAAATCCACATGGAGAAAGAATTCTATACCTTTATCTCCCTTGTGTAATATACAGGGCGTATTTGTATTTAATTCACAATTTCCCTGGCATGTCTTCTGAGCTGAAAATACCATGAGGGCACAAGAACTGAATTACTCCTTCTGTCAAATTTCAACAGTAGCAAAGCAAAATAAATCGTCAGACCCTTTTCCTCCAGAGATCACCTAAGAGTCCCTCTGCTGCTGATCCATTAATCTCTTCCAGTGGATTACAATGGAATTGTTATCTTTGCTAATTAGAAAAATGCATGCTTCATGTAATTGTTAATGTCTAATTATCACTCCTAGTCCTAATGAATTGCAATGCTCAGTACATATTTTTCAATGTAATTGCTTGTTATAGCTATGAAATAATGGAAATATTCAAAGTTCTTTGTCTCTTTTGAACCTTGACTCAGATTATTCTTTGACTTCATGACTCTCTCCTCCTTTTAAACTGCCCTGCTATAGAAGTTAAACCTCCAGTCATCCAGCCTCCCAAACTCATCCTATTCTAATTCTTGACAATCTCCAAGCTGTCAGCATTTCAAGAGACTGATTCTTTTTAGATTTGCATTTCTGCAAATGAAGAGAGAACAGGGCAGTGACAAAGAAGCTTTGCTCATTTTTCTTATTTCTTTTCAAAAATAGAGATAAATAAACAGAATCTATTCATTAAAATTCCACAGATGGGAAATATTATCCTTGGTCCTCTTGATGCAACCAGCACACTCTGTGCTACACCAAGACCTGCCTGCATGATAAAATTCAGCAACATGCTCTGTCTTCTGGCACCTCACCTGTTTATTTGCCCTGTGGGACATCCCTCCTATAACCTTAGTCTGCTGAACAGGACTTTCTCAGTTGGAGGGACTGGATTTGAGCCAGCTCACTGGTGGGGTTGGAGAAGGGGAGGTTTAGAAAGAGATTTTGAACCATCTTGAGACACCACCAACCAAAATAAGCATGTGCAAAATGGAAACTGGTGGTTGGTTTCCATTCCCCATTTGTTTTTGAGTGAGGAGCATGCAGTGGAAGCTGTGCCGTGGGTACGTGTCCAGCCAGGGACCCTGCTGTGAGTGCCCCTGGGGGCAAAGCCATGGCACACTTCCATGTCTGACTGCAACAAGCTGACAAAGCATTGACCATTTGAAACGTCTGTTCTTCATTTCTTGTTTTTACATCTGCTTTCCCAGCCTGGAACTGGTATTTTCCTTCATGAAGTCCTATTGTCCTCTTACTTATCCATGCACGGTTGTTTTCCCAGAGGCCAGTGGCTGTAGCTGGCATGTTGGGATTGATTTCTTGTCAACGTCCTTCCAAATAAAATAGGATCACAGAGTTTTGATTTAAGACAATAAGCATAACAAGCCCCACATGTTTAAAAACAGTTCTGCATGCTTTGCAAACAGACAAAACAGAAAATGATAAGTCAAATGTTTTCCACATGTCTCGCTAGATTATAAATATCTGCATTTGGAGCTGGATTTAGCCCATCTAACTTTAGGACCTTTGTAGGCTGAAAAAGCTTCAGGTAAGAGTCCAGAGTTCTTCACTTGCTGGGACATGCTAGAAAAGCAGCGGTAGGACAAGGATAAAGATCCTGATGCTCCCTGGTGCCCTAATGTCTGTTTGCCCAGCTACAACTGCTGGCTTCTTTTATGCTGTGGCAGCATAAGAGAACTTCAGTAAAAAAAAAATCCAGGACTCTTCATTATTCTGGTAGTTCTGGGATTGAATACACATCTCTTTCTATTCTTCTTCATTAATGTTGCCTTTTCTCCCCCCCAGTTCATTATCAGAAAGATTACCTTTTCTACAACAAAAAGGATTTGAAGCAGCAGATAAATTGCCTGGAGCTCCCATGTAGCAGTATTGTTTTCTACTACACTTTGTACTTATCTGGCTAGAAACTCATCAATCTCTGCCTATCCTGGCATAGCCATTAAATTCTGCATACTCAGAATGTCAGATCTGGAGACAAATTGTATTTGTTATCTGACTATCAAGCACAGTGACAATGACTGCAGTCTCACAGTGTCCCTTAACTATACACCAACAGAACAGCAGTGTGGCTGACCTGCTGTTCTGATAGTGCTGGGGGGATAGGTGAAGTGAGTCAGTGCTGATCACCCCAGGGCTGTTGCAAAGGGTTTCTGCTTTTAGGCCATTGACAGATGAGTCTCAGCATCACTGGAACATTGTTCCATATTAATTCAGTGAAGGTGGTTGCAATGGCAGGGAAAAAAACGTGAGCAGGACAAACAATAGGCTGCGGCCTATCATGGAGAAAGCTTTCTGTAATTATCTTCTGGTCTGTCCATCTGCTGGCTTCAGTACAACAGCAGTTACTCACTTTGACACAGCCCAGACCTTTGTGGAATCTCCTGGGTCTCAGTGCTGCACTGATTACTTTGGAAAATAAGCATCTCTGATGGTTGTGTTCAGGCAAATTCACTTAAAGCAAAAAATGACTGAATGGAATTTTGTTTTTCTTAAAAACAAGTAAAGTCCAACAAGCAAGGAGGTGAAATGGTATTGGTAACAAAACTCCTGGAGAAAAATGCCATCACATTAGCCATATCCATGGACCCCCTTGGGTTTGATAGCATCTCCTCTTCTTTGAATCACCACCACTGCACTGCAGTGACACCCTAATGTTTCTTTCTGTTCAAGGTAAGTTGTGTAGTGGAGTCCAAGAGACACAGAATCGAGGTTGTATTTCATGTTTGTTTCTGTTGGTAAGCACGTGGCAAAAGCAAACTCTGCTCAGGGATCAGATCCAGTCTGCCCAGTGAAGCGTCATGCACTTGTTCTGGCAGATGCATTGGAATAATTCCCCAGTAATAAATATTGGTCTGTGGATTGAATTTCTCCATGGTGTGAACACACACTGAGGTCAGATGTGGAACAAGACCACCTATAGTGCTGAAAATGAGCCATTTGAAGGTGCTGCTTTTGAAAGGTTGACATTTTCCAAAGATGAGAGTTGTGTCCCTTAAATTTTTGAGCATTCTTGAGGGATTTGTAAGGGAGGGGGTTAGGGTTAGTGAAGTTTCCATAGGAATTGAAAACATGCAGCATGAAAAGACACCTAATTCATCCTCCTCCTTATTTTTTCTCTTCCCTCAGGAAACTTAATGAGCATGTTTGAAAACAAATATTTGAACAGCAATGCATTATTACTTTTTAATGTATTATGATACTGCAAGCAGAAAAAAAAAATTATTCTTTTTATGTTCTGCTAAGTAGAAATACAGCTGTTGAGCCCTGAACAAAAATAACACTCTTTAACAAAATAGACTCCAGCCACGTATCCAAGCTTTGCCTTTGGAAGTCAGAGCCAGCATTGCACTCACAGGGAAAGAAAGCCCCATCCTCTGTCAAGAACCTGTTGGATGACACTCTGACTGAGTTTAAAGGTTTTCCCCAGGAGTTAGAACTCTGGGTGTCCATGCTCATTTTTCCCTGTCCTTCTCCAAGGCCCTGTTCTGTTTTTTTTACCACCAACAGACATGAGCAGGCAATTGGAGAGCCACTCACCAGCTGGCCAGTGAAATGAGAGCATTCTTCTGGTCCATGCAACAATGGATTCCTGAAGAAGTGGACAAAGGAATCCCCACAGTGAGGGTGGTTCTCACTTTGTCACTAGCATGGTTCCACTTTATATTTTGTAGAAAAGCCAGACAAGTTTTGGGGAGTGATACAGAATGTTTGTATAGGAAGTCTGGAGATGTTTGGGGAGAGGAAGGAATTTTAGCCATACAGATAAAAGCCCTTTCAGGCTACTTGACCTGAAGTATCAGGAGAGCTGGAAGCTCCTGGAAGATGCTGATAGTGGCCCACAGTAGATAGTGGCAAACCTGCAGGGACCTGTCAACAGCTGGAACACAGCTTGATGTAAAGGCAGCAGCTAATCCTCGACTGGAATAACTGGTTCTGACTGCAGTGAAGACTTCTCCCTTTTCATGGGACATGAGGATTTGACCTGCAGTGTTTTTCTGCTTTCCTTATTGTCTTAAAGTTCATGGCCTCTCCTCCTCCTGGAAGCATTGTGATTGAAAACTACAGATCTTTGGAGACTGTTTCTACAGCCCTTACTCAGCTGAACAGTTTGTCCTGGCTTCAGTAGGGCTGCTCATGGCAGAGCTGGGGTGGATGTGTGCTTTGAAACAGTCCCGTGTCTCTCTAATCTTGTTTTGTCAACTGTTGTTTGGTGAAGCTTGGAAGTGACTTTAGCAGACATATGTAGGAAGAACACATTTCTAGGAGAAGGCTGGGTGTTCCTTCTGGGCTTTGATTTATCTGAGTATTAAAATATGTGTGTTTGTGAGACTGAATCTTTTCATCCGTATCCCTCCAATTTGCCATCTTTTGTTGCATCTGCGTGTTTCCCTTCTCGATAACTCTTGTTATGAATATTTTTGTGACCTTTAAAAATGTTCTTTACTTTTAAGCCAAGAATTTACATAAAAAAGCAAAACTGTTGCATAAAAGGATGTTTAGAATAGATATTAGCAAAGTAATGAGTCAAGGAACAGTTACTTAATTAGCTAGGGACTGGTTATCTAACTTCAGGAGAAATGCTGATTGAGGAAGGTGATTGATTCTGTATTTGTGTAGAACTTCAGATGTACTACATCTCAGTAAGAAAAACTTACACATGCCTTATCACTTAGGATGCTGTTTAAGTCTTTAATGACAGCAGCATGTATGTTGGCTTCCAGCTTTTAGCAGTGTATGAAATGACATTTGCAGCTGCCAAGTGTGGAACTGAAGGCTGTGCTGTAGAAGAGAGTTTCTGAAGTCTACAGCTAGAAAACAGTGTATGAGCAGTTTTCTGTTAGAGGTCCTCCAGTTTCCACTAGCACCCACTGCATGGTGTAAACCCCAGAGTGGGAAAGGATGATTTCTGTAGATTACATCACTTAGCATCTTGCTCTGCAAAGCCCTTCAGAACTCCAGGAGCCTCTAAACTAGCCAAGTTCCTTTGAGCCACATGTCTGTATTAGAGAGAAACTGAGATCTTACCTTTCTGTGCACATCTCTTTGCACCCTTGGCTGCCATTCTCACTTTGCAGATCAGTAGCTTAACAGCCCTGCAACAAACACCTCTTCAGCAAAGGATACACAAACCTGGGGATAAAACAAAGGTGGTTATACACAGTGTCTTGCACAGGAGGGTTTTTTTCTACTGTAAGAATAATAAACAGAGTTGTAGTCAGAAATGTTCCACTGAAAGCAAAAAGGTTATTTGGGTTTTTACTTTCCCTGAGCAATTTCTCAAAGACACAAACCCCAACAATTCACTGGGGGAGCAAAAATCCCAGGCAACTGGAGGATGGTATCTGTCTCAGAAAGCATTAGTGTCAGCTGAAGTAAATACATTTATATGCTATTTCATATGGCATATTTAGGATATTTGTACACTTTCAAAAGGAGGGCAAAGGTTTAGAAAAGGCATTCGTTAAAGAAATGTTTGGGTTTTTTTCATCTGGGAATATTTCACTTTTAAGAATAATGAATCAAAACAAGTGCTTCTGTTACTGTTTTTCTTTAGCAGCTGAAACTTTTTTCCTTATCTGGACTGTGAATCTAGAAGATGCTAAAGTGAAAGGAATGTATTGTATTCTTGACCCAAGAAAAGGCTTTGGGCTCAGCTGAGTTGCCCACACAGGGGTGTCTCCTGTCATCTGAGATCCTGTGAAGTCTCCTGCCAGGCTGCCAGGTGCTGCTGCATGAGAGCAGGGTCTCCCACTGATCTGTGCAGCAATCCTGACATGAAGTGACTGTGGTTTCATAGCAGAGGGCAGGGTTCCTCTTGGCTCTGGTGGTATTTTTTCTGTAAGGATACTACAGCTGGCTTTCATTACCTGCCTGTAATCAGGACTTTATGTGTTCCATGGTTTCCCAGAGTTACCATGGCCTGCTTCACCAGCAGTATAGAATAAGCCTCCATGATTGTGTGTAGACTGCAATCAATGAGGGATTCTCTCCATCTCATCTCCAACTCACAATGAGCTGCTTCTCCTGCAGCCCCCTGCAATGCTCTCATGTTTTCTGTCTCTTTTTTTTCAGGTTGGCTGTTATTTGAAGACCCCTAAATACCCAATTTGGTTGGTGTGCAGTGAAAGCCACTTCAGTGTGCTGTTTTGTTTGGAGAAGGATTTACTAGGTGACTGGAAAACTGAGAAGAGATTTGATCTGTATTATTATGATGGCTTGGCCAACCAGGAAGAAGAAATAAGGTTAACAGTTGGTATGTACCCTCAGAACTCTGCATTTCAACTCTGGTGGTGAAAGAATCCAATAATACAAACCATGATGGTTTCAGGCATTGAAGAGTCTTTGTGTGTCTGTTTCCTAATTTCCATAGTCAGTTTTGACAATTAGTTGGAAGCTATTTTCACAAGGCAGGTTTGAGGAGAAGTGTTGTATGTGCTGCTATACAGACTGGCAGATCTCTCAGTGGCACTGATTTGCAGGCAGCAGACTGATCTGGCCTGTTGCTGCTCCTAGGACTGTAAACCATCTCTAACTACTCCCATTCCCTTCACATCTTCTCACATTGTTTCTAAAGACAGACAGTGCAAGGCTGCTGTTCCTCAACCCTACTCTTGGAGTAAAATGAGCAGAGGACTGAGGAATCATGAAATCCTTGCCTCCCAAAGCTTCAGAGGATGGCAGTGATCTGCTAACAAATCAGGTCTCTTCCCTGGTTGTAAGCATCACCTGAAAACACAGCATGCAACAGATCTTCTGTCCTGTTACCCTCATTCTTTCAGGAAGCCATGATTGAGACTGTGCAGCTGCTCTTACAGGGATTACAGATTTCTCCAACTGGAAGGCACTTGGACAAGAACTATTTTGATGCTTAGAAAGCTCCTACTTATTGCCATGTTAAGACTTGACCACTACATTTCTATTTGCTAATAATATCCACCTTATCTTTCGTCTTCTTTCCTGCAATATGTATACAATCTAATCAAATTCTTTCTCAGTCTGAAGGAGCCACTCTGCTGGAGTCCCCTCTTCAGAAAGAAGCTGCCTGTGTTCCCTGTGTGCACCTGCAATCTGGTTCTTAACAGGATGAGTTATACACGGCTGTTGTGTGTTCTAATTGAGTCCCTGTGGCAAAGCTTTTTGTTCAGTTCTGGAGGCTTTAGCATCTCACAAGATTTGGTAGAAAATTAAATTGTCTTTCTGCTTGTTATTTATCCTTTTATTTTAATGAAAATCCCTGTGTTCTATTGTAGTGATCACATTATATATTATCACAAAAAAAACCCCCAAACATTTAATCTTTATAGGACTATAGTTGTCAACTGGTTCCCACATGGTCTGTCCCAGATAAAGGATTCTTTGTTAGTGACAGGGATGATCTAGTTCAGCACAGGAATGAGAAATTGCTCAGAGTATGTATAATTTTTTCTTTATATTATTCAGCCTGACATGGCATGGATGTACATTTCTTCTCAAAGACTAAACTTGGATTGAGAGGCAGGTATCTTTTCATCTCCCAGAGATGTGTCCTAGTAAATCTTTTATTATCTGTGAAATTCTGCAAACAGCTGTAAAATGCAAATAATTTCATCATAACCAGAGAAACATGTTCCTATTTCTGCCTCTACAATAATCCTTTGTTAGGTCTGGAGGAAAACTGAAATTGCTTGATATCCAAAAGGTAACTTTGATCATCCATCCAAACTGCATCCAATACCAGATGGAAATATCAGCATGCCAAGTATTCCTGGAATTTCCACTGTGGAAATCTACAAGCTGTGATGGTTATACCTAGAGATACAACAGGAGGTCCTGGGTGCTGCACAGCCACATCTCACTGGTGCTCTTTGCTTTTCACTGGTGAGGGGGGAAACTGCTTGAAATGGGAATCTTGGTAATTAGGAAGATTACATTCAAGGTCCTATTTCAGGAAATCTTGAATAAATTACTCTGGGCAAGAAATTACAAAAGCCAGAAAGAAAGAGCAGAGTTCTGGAGGCAACAGCAGTTGCCACTTCACGTGGAGCATTTGCCCTGCTTCTCAGAACCATGTGCCAAAATATGCACAAGAACTATGAAGCTCCTTCCTAATAGCACACAATGCCTGCTAGTGAATTAAGATGAGTCCAGTGTGAAAATGTTTTCTGGGAGGTAATTAATAAACCATCATTTCCTAAGGTTGCTGTTTAAATTAGGAGCAGTGTTTCTTCTCTCAGTGACTGGCTGTTCAGATTTCACTCTTCTGAATCTCTGCTCATCCTATCTGCTGAATAGCAAGTTTGGAACTGTGCTGGCACTTGGTTTCTCCCTACCCTTAGCTTAGAATAGATAGATCATCTGTGAGAAGATCCAGAACACCACTACCAGGAGTTTCTGGAGTGGTCCACATACTATTGGAGACTCTAACAAACTGATCCAAACTCTTTGATATTAAGATAAGAGAAACCCTTTGAAACTTAAAAGGCTCCCTGTGCCATGAGGAAGCCAGATAAATCAGAGCCTGGCAGTTATGGATGTAAGAGCAATTCCTCCTGTCCTGTCTGCAACAGACTCACTACAGCAGACCCACCTCCTACCCTGTCTTGGCAGCATCTGTTGCTCACAACCTACCTGTTGGCTGGATGATGGGCAGAAAAGAAGAAGAAAAAAAGCCCAGATGTAATCTGCTGCTGTGTAAGATGTTTGACTCCAAAACAGGAAGCAGCTGAGCAGACTGACATCCAAGCTGGGGGCAGGATGTTTTCTCCCTGGGAAGTTCAGCAGCTACTTTCACTGCTGACAGATCCAGTGTTTGAGACACTGACCTTTCTGTTTTCCCCTCAGCACTGCAATTGCCTCTGTGTCCCAGAGGAATGCTCACAGCCTGTGGCAGCTCTTCTGTCCCAACACAACATCTTCTCTTTTCTGGACATTGCTTTCTTGAGGGACAATCTTTTCCAGGGTAAAAAAATCTTCACCCAGTTTGAATTGGACTTGGGGTTTCCTATTCAGTGACTACTGCTGTCCTCAGTATTTTGAGTAGCAAAAATTGCTTTCTTAGTAATTACAACATCAACTGCAAAATCAAAACCTCATGACAAGCCTCCAGCATATTCCTTCACCTCCTACTCCATGCTTTTCCTCAAAATCTTCTATTAGTAAACTAACCCAGCTCAGAGTAAGAGCCTGAACATTGTCCCATGCTTATCCATGCTGTTTTCTGTATGAACAGAGGTATAGTCCAGCCACTAACAATGTGTGATATGTCTCTGCAGACACAACTCAGATGTGTGCTGAAGATAAAGAGAATGATCTGACTCCTCCACTTGAGCACTGCATTAGGACAAAGTAAGTGAAACTGCAGTTTTTCATGCTGTTATAAGAATATATGTAACACTGCAACGTGGTAAAAAGCATTTCAGAAAGTAATCTTGCAAAATTACTCTTTACAAATCAGAAAAAAATCTGAATAGGCCAGGCTGTGATAATATGTATTACCCATTTAATTGTGTCTTTTATTACACAGCTAACATCAAACTGGCTAAGACATTCACTTCATTCTCAGAGGAACCTTCATCACATCATCAACAACCAAATGGGCCAAATTCACTTTGAGAGCACAACCTGGTTTCAATAGATCTAAGCTTAGATCCCCAAATATGATTGATTCCTACTGTAGAGGTCAGATGAGAAAAGGAGAATATTTATTGTTTTCTGAAAGGTATAATCGCACTGGGGGACTTGGGTACCCTTCTTAATGCTCAACAGGCTCAGATTTCTCAGACTTTCTGTGTGGTTATGAGCAACACAGAGTTTCTACAGATCATAAAACACTGTGTTTTGTGAAGTCATTCTTGGCAGGTCTTATCTCCTGAATGCAAGGCTGGTTCCTGTCATGGTGGGAATTTTATGGCCATTTTGAGGTCTATATGATATTAAATGCTGGACTATTAGGAAATTCATCCAAGTCATACTGAAGGTGATGAGAACATTTGCATTCTAGTGAGAAATGAAAGAAACAAAATGGAGGAATTTCACAGGGTAGCAAAATGAGCTTTATATCAGTTCCATCAGCACAGCTCTGAAAGCTGCTGAGTATCTTTGGAGCAAGAAGTAAAAGCCTCCTTGTCAAAGACCGTAACAGTTGGTGCATCAGCCAGCCAAGCAGCTTCAGATTTCTCTTGTTATTTCCCTCCTCTCCTTGCCACAATCTGTCCAGTAAAAAAAAACAAACCAACAACCCACACACACTAAAAAAGAGGGAGAGTGGCTGCCAGAGAGCCTGGAGATGTGGGGCTGCCATTAAACACTTAGAGAAGGGAGGAATCCTGGACCATGGCAGCAGTGACAGGACCCAGGCTGCCTCACATGGACTTTGTGTTGATTCCTCTGCTCCACTGACACAGAAGCAGGAGCACAAACTGAAATCAAGAATATATACCCTCTGAAACCCACACAGTGGGGGTGAATAATGAATCCAGCTATTAAAGTTGCTCTTAGAACATCTTCCATTGCTGGCACTTAGCAGAGTTACACAGTTTTTGTAATGGTGTTGTTTGTTTATTTTAAATTCCTTGCTTTAATCTGCTGGAGAAGTGAATTACCAGCAAATTCCAGTGTCAATTTAAATGGTTTGTACCCTTCTCAGGACTTTCTAATTTAGCCTGCTTGGTCTGGCTCCTTGTTTTCAGTGTTCTCCACTTACTTTGAGTGTATTTATTTAAGCATGGCCTTGCTGCTAGAGGTTTGTCATGTTACATTTTCCTTTTAGCTGGAAGAACTTTTTCTTCTGACTATGAACCAGTTTATGAGGAAGAGTAAACACAAATCACACCAACAAATATTTTAACAAATTAGGGGATAAAAAAGAAATATTTTCTCTCACATAATCATGGAAAGCACTCCTAAACTAATTTTGAATCAAACAAGAGAGTGAGCAAAGAGCTGTGCCTTATTTTGACCAAGCACTGATGGTGAAGCTCCTTAACAAATCTTCCTCGTGAGAAGTTTCATTTCTCAGGCATCATTTCTCAGGCAGGGTGGAGAGTTTTACAGCCTGAACAACCAGAACTGAGAAGATGAACTGTTGTTTTCAAATTGTTTGGAGCAAATGGAGTTTGAAGCAGGTAGCAGCAGAGGACTAGAACAGGTCTCTCTTCAACCCGCAGGCTCCCAGCTGCAGTCAGTGTGACTCCATGTGCTTTTGTGTGACTTTCAGCCCCAGCCATCTGCAGAAGCAGTCAGACTGTGCCCAAGAGATGTCTGGAATGTGCATCCCTGGGTTGTTTGGGAGATGCAGTGCAGATGTCTCATCCCATGCTCTCTTATATCACAGTCACCATCCCCAGCATCCAGCCTGGCGGAAATCACATCTGGGAGCTCTGCCTGGGGGGAAACTGATCCTGGCATCTGAATTCTTTGGGATGTTCTCTTAACCCTCTACCATCATCCTGCCTCTCTGGTAGAGGGGCTGAGTGATAAAATTAGTTCACCTATTTTGCTTTGCAGGGAGACACAGAGTGGAAATTTAGTGGATAAGAGGAGAGCATCCTGAATGATTGGTGTGATCTAAAACAATGCTAAATTAGCACAGAGCTACTCTCTGAATGGTAAATTAGCACAGAGCTGCTCTCTGAATGCTATTCCAGACTGAGCATTGTTCAGGGCCTGAACCAGTTCCTCCTGGGTTCCCATTAACTCCATGACCCTTGGGTGAGGTTGTAATTGAACCAGGTGGGTCAAGTGTGGTTTTCGTGTTGCTAATCTGATAAATGATAATTGAATCAGCAGCTAGAATCTGGGTGCTGTTTGAATTACATTGTGGCAGGAGACTTTAGGGAAATGATCCCATTGAATTGTCTGGACAAGATGGGAGGCATCACTGCTGTGTATTCCTGGTAAGTCCTGGGATGAGGACAATTATTTTTTTTTCAACAAAATGAAAAAAGAAGAAGGAAAAATTTCCCAACAGCTCTCAGATGGTCACTTCCTTTGAGATTTTGCACTGAACACTGTGAATCCAGGTTTTGGTTTTGTTTTACACTTAACTGACTGGCTCAGTGAGGCCTGAGATGCCATACCCTTGCTGACACATTCTTTCCTCAGCCACAGAAGGAATGTGGCACTCCAGCAGCTCACTGCTGTCTCCACCCCCTCACCAGTCTTACTACTGCACACATGCACTCTGAGCCAGATTTCCAAAGCACAGAAATACTTGACACTGACAATGCAATCGTTTAGTTCTCAGAAGATGTGGACTGTGAACTTGCAAACTTGAGAAAGGTGCAGTTCATGCAGTGACTGACTCTGACTGTGCTCTGTCTGCAGCTGACTCACTGGAGAGCATCACCCTGCTGTCACCCAGCCTTGGTTCAGATCTTTGCTTTCTGCCATGAGTTAAAGACACGTTTGTGGTGACAAATGCTGAACTGATGCCTACTTGCATTCAGTGTTGGACACACTCCTGATGTGAGCAACTGAGCAGTAGCACCCAACACAGAGCCAGGATTTAGAAATAGTGGAAAATGCTTGTTCCCATGTGTGTGGACCCATTTGAAAACATTGTTCTCAGTATTTAGTGTTACTTTGAAAAAGGAAAGAGGGCAGAAAAAAAAAGCAAAACCTCAGCATAGGAAAAACAAAACATTGCCATTAAAGTGAGCCATGCTTCCTTCAAAGGAATCAAGGTCAGGAGCAAAGGTAGCTGCTAAATGAGCCTCAAAGCTCCTAACCAGAAGCCTGTCTAATGGGGAGTGGGCAAATTGCCTCTTAACAGCTAAGATTGGTTAAATAGGGTTAATTCTTGTTAATGGTTAATTAATTACTTAGTGTTAATCCCCCCATCTTGGGGATTCCCTACACTGGTTGCATGATGAAGGTAATTCTTCTGAATCAGCTGCTGCTGAGGCCTCTATTGCCCAAAAGAGACAGGAGGAAGGCTAAGGAGGGAGACTGACCCCCAAACCTGGGCACCTAAAATTAGGGGGCACGAGTTCCTCACTTCTCTTCCTTTCCCTTTGAGAAGCTGTGATTAGTTACTCAGATGAGTCCATCCTGAGCTCTGCAGGGTTTGCTGGGTGGCTGAGGGGTGCTGGGTCACCTTTCCAACGACCTGATGGCTGTAAAACAATTGCTTTCCTTTCTAGGTGGCAAGGAGCTGTTATTGACTGGAATGGCACAGAACCAATCTTGTGAGTGACCCGACCTGCACTTTATTTGTGAAGACAGAAAGGAAATGACTGAATTAGCACATTCCTATTCCCACCAATCCAGGAAATAGGACAAGAGTTGGGCAGCTGACGATGAGGAAGAAGGACATGGTTTGGGGCTGGAAGAGTTTCACCTCAATCACCTTCTGCTTCAGATATTTTGCTCATAATATAAACACCACTTGCGTAAATTCCTTGTCACTCCCTTTAACGTAAAGCTGCTGAGAGCAGAAAGAGTTTCCACCTCCACATCAAGGTTACAGATGAAGCACTGAAGTCATCAACGTCCCCTTGAGGTCTCCTTCTGGACCCACTCTGTATCCTGCAATTGTTTGAAAGCATCTGCTGAGAGATGCTGAACCCAGATTCCTGTCCCTGCCCCGACAACTTACAGACCTCCAGTGCAAGTGTCAAAGGCATCCCCTCAATGGAGATTCCCAGCTTTACCTCACAGTTAGCAGCATCATTTTGCACTGAACAGATTGGTGACCATATGGGCTTTTCAGTATTTTTTTGGGTATTTGGATTGTGGTTTTGTATCACCAGAATAACCACACCAGTATGTTTTTTATACTGGGTGAGACTGGTGTGCCTCAGTGCCTCAGTTCCAGCTCATTCTTCTTTCTGGATGAGAAGTGGCTGCATCAGTGTCATTACCTCACTGCCATTCCAACTACCTGGGGGCTTCTGACAGACAAGATCTATGCTTTGCTTCTTCATTGCAAGAAAACTGAAGAGCTGCTGGGTTTGAAATGCCAGTGGTGCCTCTGGGATAGACACCAATTGCCATGGTTAACTGAAGTGCATGTGCTGCAGTGATGCACTGTGGAGGGCTACCATGAGGTATTGAAACAGCAGTCTGTTCTGAAATGAATTGTCACGTATTTTGGTGACAATTTAGCAAAATCAGAACTGAAGATTGGAATAAAAATCAGATAAATGGTGTTTCTGGAATGATTCCTCTCTCTGGAGAGTGAATATTTCATGAGAGTTTAATAAAGAACATATACTTTCTGATATTTATCATTGCACCTTCTCCAAAATGAATTTCCAACAAGAAATTGTCTTGCTGTTTGTGGTGTGGAGATACCAAACTGATGATGGAAATAGAAATCCTGGGGATTTAGCACTCGAGCTAGATTTGGAAATCAACCTGAATAGAAGCCACAATGGAGTAGCAGAAAGGTTTAGTCTTTGCATGACCATCTGCCTCCCCCTTTGCTTCCCATTCACATCAGACCATCCAGATGCAGAAAAGCCTCTAGGAGATTCAGCTGCTTTAATTTCATTCTGTGCAATGCAATTGGTTTGGTTTAGATCAGATGGGCAAACTCCTTCAAACTTGGTGAGATTCAGATCTCCCATTCAGCCTCTGAGGCACAGGCAGCAACAGGTCTGAGCTCATTCCTGTTTCCACTCCTGGGATGCTCCATGGCCTTTGGCAAACCTTTCCATCTTTGTGTACATGAGGCTGTGTTTGGGCTGGCAGCTGGAGGGGAACATGGGACTGTCTTTAGGTACAATCATCCATACTGCAAGCACTCCACTTTCCCTGCAGGAGCTTGTCTCAGTGTAAGCTTCTGTGTTTCTGGGAGTGGGAGATCCAAAACAGTCCCAGATTCCTCATCCAAAGCCTTTTTTCCTCTTGCAATGTCTATAAGCTATAGTCCACACTTTGTTTCATGAAGCAAATAGTTTGATTTTCCCACCTACCTCACAGAGCATCTATAATGTAAAAGATTTTTTTTTTTCAGAATACATGTGGACAGCAAATAGTGTAGAGATGAAACATTGTGGGAGACTGTTGGAACCAGGTTGAACAGAAAATTCCTTTCTGAGTTTTCCAGTTTAGCAGTCTACACCATTTACTTTAAAGCAGTGCTTTGAAGTATGTGAGTTTGGAGATAACCTTCCACTCCTGAGAGAAGAGCAGCAGAGATAAGTGCTCATCTGTGTCAGGCTGGGTTTCATCTGCCTGAGAGGTGGCTGTGTTCAGAGGGTGTGTTGGACCTCTGAACTGTGCATGGCAGGTATAAAGGAGCCCAGGAGCACTGCCTCAGATGGAGTTCAGCCATGAAAACATTAGGATTTTTCAGGGAATAAGAAAGAGATGAGGATCTGGGAATAGGTTGTAGTTTATGGTGTCTCTTGGAGGGTGACTGAAGATGAGAAACCCTGAGCTCTGACCCTCTCTAAAACAATTCTCTAAATCTGAGGCTCCCTCATCACTAGTAATAGAGCATTTATCTTGAAACTTAATTCTGATAACAACAGAACCCCAGTGAGACAGAGCTTTCTTACCAGTTATCTCTCACTGTGTCTAGGTGTATTTGTCTTAAGCCATTACAGGGCTTTTTGAGTCAATCAGACAAGGGAATGCAAAATGATACAAGAAATGCAAAAACCTTTGCACAGGTCTGTGTAGAATTAGATCCTGTTCCAGCATCATGCATCCTTTTTTTTTTTTTTTTTTAATTATGCTTTCCTCTTCATTGTTTCTCAGTTTCTTTTTCATTGCCCAATGAATTTGACTTCCTGAAATGAACAAAACAGCAACTGTTTGATAATTGAGGATTAAAAGACACCGGTGACATTGGCACTTGGACTGCACGATGTATTCATTTCATTTTCTTTTCTTCTTTGCCATAAAAAAATGCACTGTATTCTGCAAACTGACCCCTCAGCTAACAGCAGCCATGGCATATTGTGTGTGGATGAATATGTAAGCAGAGGTACTATTTTGGTAAGGTGTCATGGATGTTGCCTTTGTACAACATGTATATTTAACTTTGTCTTGTACAGAATGTCCCATACAAATAAAACAAATCAAAGGGATGGTCATAGAAAAAGCCCAGATTTCCTTATTTTTATTAATAATTCATTTGTTAGTGGAAATTCATCTGTGAGGTTAGATTACCAATGTTTCAGGGTCCTCATCAGGTCAGTGGAATAACAATGAACAGTTTGCTCTTCTGTGAGAGGAACTGTGACACAGCCAGGGTGGGATAAAGTGTCCCAGGCTGACCTTGGTGTCCCACCCAGGCAGGAGCAGGTGCCTGAACCAGCAGTCTGGGGTCTGACTCCAGGGACACACGACCACCATGGGCTGCTTGAAACCCACCCAAGCTGCAGTGAGAGCTGCAAAGATCTCATTGCTGTGTTGTTGGGTCTGATCTGAGTCCCATCATCTGATCAGAACACAGCAGTTTGGTCAGAGCCTGGCCAGGATGGCAGGGTGTGTGCCCACACTCAGGAGGTTTCTTATCCACCTGCAGCTCTGCTCTGTTTTATATTATAGCAGCAAATGCTTATGAAAAAGGCCTCACTGTGGCTACAATTCAGGCTTAACTGCTGAGCTTGCTGGGGTTTTTCTGTGTATCTGCCCTTAACTGGTGCAATCTGGGAGAACTGGGAGACATGATGACTATGATGGATGGTTCTCTGCTGTCACTATGTGGTTTGTTCCCAGGTAAAGCAAAAATAACAACTGGAGTCTGTTGGTTTTAAGCCTTCACTTTTCTGAGGCAGATTTATTTCTGTTTCTGTTCCTAATAAATCTAATGGGCTAATTGGAAATAACAGGAAACGGTCACTTTAGAAGTCAGAGGAAAGCTGAAGAGCCTGGAAAAAAAGACACAGTCATAAGCCAAACTTTTCATAAGTGCTAAGTGGCTTGGGGGCTCTTATCCTAAGATTCAATCACTGGAACTGAAGTACTTGAAGAAGGCAGGATTTTCTTTCCATTTTTTTCTGGGTTTTGGGGGGAATTTATTTTTTTTTTTCCTGGTTCTTTCAGGTTATTTCCAGTTCTTTCAGGTTTTTTTCCCCCTTTTTTTTTTCCAGTTTTTTTTTTCATTCTTTCCAGATCCTTCATTTTTTTTCTGGTTCTTTATGGTTGTTTCTTTTCATTTCTGTGGGACCAGCTTCAGTGGACCCTGTGTATGGACATTTACTGTGCAGCAGGTGCTACAAAGTTAATCCCTAGCAATCTTTGTCTGATAATTATTTGTCCCTTCAGTTCAGGCTTGAAGAACCATAAAACTTCAGAATCAAGAACCAAAGCCTTTATGACTGATTGGCTTGATATTATTTTTCTGTTCATCAATATCATCATGAAGGAAACACTGGGTTTTTGTAATGGAAAGAAACTAATTGGTCCTGCATGTCTATGATTTAGGGCTCTGATGCACAACATAAGGAAAACTCAGCCCATTAAGAACACTTTGTATATATTAACACTCTTCACTTATTTGTTTTCATTGGCTAAAAGATAATAAATACAGCATTAGCTCCAAAATAAGGAAGCAGTTTCTCCTTAATAGCTTTGTTTATAAAACTAGAGAAGGAAAAAGGAGATTTTTAATCAGATATTTTATTTGCCATTTCAACCAGAGCGGGGAGGGATTGTAGTTAGTGGGAAACAACCTGTTTTTGTCATGTCCATAGCTGTTGGCAGTACCAATGTGGAAACAGGTATTGATTTGAAAAAGAAAAATCCTCTCAGTTCTGCAAAGTGACTTTTAAGAGAAATATTTATCAGTAGTCCAAGATTTCAAGTTTCATCTACTGTGGGGTTCCTTATTCTTTGGCTTGAAGGGCTGATGCTGAACAGCAACAGCTGGCATTTCAAGGCAGAGCTCTTGGCTGTTCAGCAGTGAGGGCACTGAGGCTTTTGCTGGACCCTTGACCTAGAGCACTGGGGCTCTGCTCTGTGTCTCTGGGTAGCAGGGTGAGTGTCAGTCAGTGGTGGTTTCCATGGCAATGTCCACAGCACATGCTATTCACAACATGCTCTACATTGCTGACAGCAGCTCCTGGATCTGGAGGACTCCATTTTCAAGGTCTATTTGAGAAACCTGAGATCATTTATGAAAAAATTAGAGTACAAGTTGGCTGTAGACAGCTTGGGATGAGGTGGTCCCGTGCAGAGACTACATTCAGAGACTCAGAGATGTCAATCTGGAAGCAGCAGTGTGATGTTCATATGTAATATGTGAGTGATAACATAAGAAAAGATGAAAAATGTGTTTATAGACCCATATAACTTGACAAAACAGGTGAATGAGATGATGGGTTAGAGATTCCTCCTGGGTCCTGCACCATACTTAGCTCTGTCTTCCACTTTACAGTACAAACACCTCTTTGGGAAAGAAATCACAGGATTGAGCAGCAGGAATTTGCCAGCGTTTGGAGAAGGAGCTGCAGATAAAATCCAGTTGCTCACATGGGCACAGAGGAGACCTGGAAGGTGCCCTGGACGTGAGATTTTTGTAAGCATAGTTTTCTTGTACAGGACTGTGTCACAATCCTCACCACTGATAAAACACCCAGGGTATCTGTACCTAGTGAGGGTGTTGTGCTTATTTTCTTATCAGTCTCTTATCATTTGGCAAGGACTTCCAAATTAATCAAAGAAATATTCTGAGCATTTGTAAAAATACTGTGTGCACTGGAATTCAGCAAATATTTATTAATTGACAAAGCACTAGCAAAGAATGTGTTACCAAAAAAAGAATAAAAGTGCCCAGCTCCTCTGTGTACAATACACAAAGCCCAGGAGGTTAAAAGTTACGTTCCACAAACATACCTTGTGATGAGATGGCTTTGGGTTGGTGAGTGCTGTGGACATGAGCCAAGGTCTCCAGACCTTGAATTCTGGATCATGGCTGCAGGGAGCATAATAGAGCTTCTGGCTAAGGGAAGGGAGTGGTCCATGGGCTCCACCTGTGCAGATCCGTGTGGCACATTTCCCCTCAGGAAGTCCAGGGTTCTGCAAGGTCAGTTCCAAAGAGAAGTTAGAACCTCAGCAGAAGCTCAGTCACTGAGCAGCCACTCAGCTGCTGTGTCACATGGGCCACTCCAGTGACCTTTTGGTAGGAATTACATTCTAAACATTAAAAAGGCATCATAAGTGGAGGTGGAAGGAGCAGCAGTAAATTAGTTTAGTAACCCAAGTGAAAGAAAAAATTCACTTTCAACATTGAACATGGAAGAGGCTACAAATCACTTTAGAAGTACAGGAGATAAATCACTGGGGTTTTTCATATTACTTAGGGTTTTCTTCCTTCTTTTTGATGCAGTTTGAAGCCTACACTTCATTTCATTTACTGACCATTAAATTCAGGAGGAGAACATGCTAAGGGCCAATGTCAGGCCAAGTGCAAATCACCAAATACAGTTTTTATCTCATATGGCAGAACCTTCTTGCACGTCCTTGGCTAAGGAAAAAGGTTCACGGGTTGTGTCTTTATGTCTCACTGTCTCTGCTGCATCTCCCTATTCCTGTTTATAACTGCAGTAATACATTGTTGATATGAATTCACATCTGCTGTCAGATTTTGTTTGCATTTGGTTAGCAGAAGAGGGAAAAATATCCCAAGAGCAAACTGCAGCTGGTAAATGCCAGTGCCAGGCAGTGTGACAAACGAGCAGCGCTCTGCAGTGGCGTGTGAAGAAAGCCTGTCTGACTCTTACCAGCACTCCAGCACTTGATTATGACTGACATCCTTCTCAGGGCTGAATTCCTATCACACACAATATCCTTCCTGAGCCTGCCTGGGCCAGGTCAGCTCTGGAAGAAGCCCTGCAGTGTTATTCACAGTGACCATTGCCCTTTGCACACCCGCACGTCAGAACCTGCCCTGCTTGCATGGCTCATATTTTTCAGGAGATTGCAGCAGATGAACATAAGAAGTGATATTATTAAAAATAAATTAGGCTTTCTTAATTTATGTTTTTTTACAGTATGAAACACGGCTGTGGATACCCAACTATTCAGTCATCTATGAGAGAAAATAGGTGTCTGATGGCTGCATGCCATATGCTTTGAGAAGTACGTGTATTAGTCACAGAGGATGCAAAAGAGGAATTGATAATTATTATATATGATAATTTCTTTTCATTTTCTGTGGAATTTGTTAGTTTTTATGCAAAAGAGCTAAGACATCCTCTGATTTTTAACAGTGAGATAAAACCAGGGAAGAATCCTGAAGAGTGAGAGACTAAATAGCCATGAGACCATGTTAGGAGCTGTTAAGTCTTCTCTCAATGCCTAGATCTAAATTCTAACAGCTTAAGCTCTCCAACTGCACATTGCTGCTGGGCTTCCTCCTTCTGAGCATTCTCAGCTGCTGAGAGTGATGAGCAGCACTCCAGAATTTACAGTATGAAAGTAACATTAATTTTTACCCTCCTCATGCTTCTTTTGTCCACTTTACATGTCCTATGTCTAATGTGTAACTTAATTAGGAAGCCTCTTTCTTTTGTGGACTCTGACAGCAAAATGTTAGCATGGACTGAGAGGAGAAGGGTGATTTATGAGGTTTCCAGGATGCAGAGTACAAGTGACTTTTGATTAAAGGAAAAATTATGTTCCTTGCTTTAAAAAAATAATCAAGTAAAGCTATACAGAGAGTATATGTTATCTACAATCGTTCCAGAAAGAGTTTCCTACAGAAAAACCATTACAAGTCATTGTAAGTCTCTTGGGAACAGCAGTCACAAACATCAGCAGTTAATTACTAGAACTTCCTAAATCAACCTTCTTTGGCATGACATGAAGTGAATGAGAGCAATAAAAGCAAGGAAGTGCATTGTGCTTTGTCCTGTCCAACTCCTGTTCGGACAGGCGTAGGTCACAAGCACAAATGTAACCAGGCATGAATTGTTGTTTTTTATTTTAATTCCTGGCCTTGGGTGAAATTAAATCAGCATCAGCAGGCTGGAAAGGCCAAGGTGAAACGTAGGGCCAGGTCCTCAGGCTGCGTAAATCCTCTGAGTGCAGAGGGGCTGTCCCAGGGCCACACCTTGCTCCAGCAAAGCACCACAGAGCATGGGGAGAATGGGGAAGGTGCCCTGCAGTGCCTGGTAAGACAGACACTGAACAGCTTGCTCTCACTGGGGTCTTCAGAGTATCAGCTTTGGGACCTGTGTGTTGGGATTAGAAGAAACTCCACCTAAATGTCATACACAACTCAGGGAGGTGGAGCTTCTTCTCTACCTTGTCCCCTCTGTGGCAGCAGATGGGTTGTGCAGATTCAGCAGCTGCTGGAAGGGGTTTAGAGGAGGAGATGATGTACCCTCCATTTATTATGTACCTTTCACTTCATCATTTTCTTTGTTTAAAACCACTCTGCAAAATCTAGTCACTTCTAGATCATGGTTTTCACTGATCTCATTCTTGCCCTTCTGTGTCACAGTGGGGTACAGAGGATGCTTCACCAGCTGATTCAGGAAGTCTTCCAGGGAAAAGAAATTTTGAGTAAAGATGTGAATGGGGCCCAACTGCAGGCAGCACACATCTTAACTCAGAGTGAATGAGAAGAAAACCTGGAGGCAAGATGAGTGTCTTAACTGGACTGGAGTCTTAATTCCCCAGAGGGACAGGTAACCAAGAACAAATGAAGCAGACACTATCAGGAAGGGTTTTATAGGATCTCAAACCTTAATCAGTGTGGGTGAGGAGAAGCTGATGATTGATGTGGGGTGGCTGAAAGGTTGAGAGCACAACTGAGATGTTGGCCAGACAGGTTTCCCCAGACCTTGGGAGCTTAATGCAGTCTGGGAAATGGGAAGCAGCAGAGTATGGTATTTTTGGATCAGCAGATGGACAGACCATCTAGGTGCCATGCAAGGGCTGGCCAGCAGAGCAATCAACTGGGCAGCAGGCAGGATGTTTCCCTAACCATTAGCATATGTGATTAAGAGCTAATCACCATAAACACAAAGGAACCACAGTAGGTGGAGGATCCCCAGGGACACAGTTAGTGCCAGTGGAGTTTTTGACTCAGACCCTCCTGGGCTACCCATGGAGAGGGCTCAGACCCAAGGTGGTTTGACTTGGCCTTGAGAGCTGTGGGATTTGATGCCTTCACAGGAACAGGACGTGTAGTGGGATGTAAGGGAGGAGCATTTGAGGGTTGTATCTAATTTATTGTGGGATGTTTTTTATGGGAATTGGGAGAGTGTGTGAGACTTAACAGAGAATATTTGGGGGAAGGACCAATCAATGTAGCTTGGGGAGGAGCAAGGGTGGGAAAATAGAGGGCTAAGGGGATAAAAGCAGTCAAACATGTATACACCAGGGCTGGCCATGCTCTGCACTTGCTCAGCTCAGTCTACTTCCAAATATTTCCCTGAGCTTGGGGCTTCCCAAGCTGCATGCACGTGTGCCAGCAGCTGGAGGGGGGTCATGGTTCACAGGGCTCATTTGTCTTTTGAACAGGACAACTGCAGCCTCCTGAGGCCTTTCTGTGCTCTGACTCCATGGGATGGGTACTTGCTCCTCCATCAGCACAGCTCCCTGAGAGGGGCTGCAGGACACAGTGTGTTGATGCAGCAGCTCTGGTCCTTCATTCTGCTGCAGGCATTTGTGGCAGTCATGTCACCACTGCTCTTGGTCTGGGGAGGTTTCAGATTTCCCCCTCCCTGAGCTCACTTCTCTGATTTTTTTCCTCACTAAAGAATTCAGATGATTTATTTTTCCCTATCTCTACAGATCTGACTTCTGTGCAACGGATTAATGGATTTCTGATTTAATATTTCCTACCATCTTTTCTATAATAGAGGTGAGCAGCTACAAAGGCCACACCAGCATGTTGTGCCTCACATCCAATATTAATCACAAATCCAAAATTAAATGTCAGTTGCCTGAACTAGAATTTTATTTATACTGTTTCTTAACTCCACAGCACCCCAGTGAAACTCTGACTAATACCACGTTCTGTTTTGCTGTGGTTTTTAATGGCCAATTTTAAGTGTCAAAACACAGAGTAACTGGAGAAACAGACCATGCAGAAGATTTTACCAGTTCCTGTGCCAAAACCATGGCTCTTAGCTCTTGGAACCACTGCCAGGTTTAGAATAAAGGTGTCCTTTCAGGTTAAACTGCATTTCAGTTACTGCAGCACCAGTCTGGTTTTCATTGTATACCAAAAATGGAGCAAAATGAGGGCAAGACTTTGCTTTTTCATCCCCTCATGGAAGATATGTGGCTGTGAGTGTGAGTGCAGTGATGGTCTGGAGCACCCCTAACACAGACTGCTACCTGAATTAATATAACCTCTTTAAAGGCTCTTTTCCTCTTCAAGTGGAAGCTGTCAATTCTCATTTTATTCATGAAATGCTCTGTCTGAACTCATCCCCTACACGTCTTTTAGGGTCAGATGAACAGATGCCTCCTTCTGCCTTTGACAGCCCTTCAAGGAAACACAAACACACATGGAAACGGAGTAGAGAAAACAAGACTGATTGACACTTCAGAGGCTGCTTCAGGGGACCCTCCACTTTCAACTTTAGCAGGAGGTTTATTTGGTTTTAATCCCCTCTTTTCCATACCTAGATCACAGGCAGTGCCCTCTGTGTGCAGACCATGGGCTGGTGGAAGAAATAGAAATTCAAAAGCCCCCAAGTATAGATTTCTGGGCTTTTCCTCCATGCTGTTCCCTGAGCTTGCAGAGAGAGGGTTTAACTCCTTGTTCCAGCATCACCATCAGTGTCATTTAGGCAGGAGAAGCCCTTTGTGGTCTCAGGCCTCAGCAGGCTCCTTTCCAGCTGGGATTTTTGAGCAGTTCCAGAGCAGTGTGTAGGAAACGGCCTCTGGTGACATTATCCTGCCTTCAGTGCCAGTGCCAGCCTGTGCCAAAGTGATTGCTTCTAGAACAGACTAAGCCAAGATGCAGCTGCCCTTTGTGTACATGAGGAGCCAGAACTGTGACCAGAGCTGAGGTGTAAAACTGCTGCTGTAACCCAGCAGATCCCATTTGCCATCCCCACCTCAGGCTGTGCAGATCACACCACAAGCCATCCAGTTCTTCATGTCTGATCATCTGCCCCAGTTGACTAAGCTTTGGGAATCCAGCTTGAGAAAAGCCAGCACAATTAACAGGGTCCCAGTAAAGTCAGAACAGCAAGTAGTTGTGTTTGGAGAGAGTCACAGCACAGAAAATGAATCACTTTGTTCCCTCTGCACCTGAGATCTTCATGGGGGACAAGCTCTGTGAATGGCCCCTGAGCACAGGGAATTATAAAGCAGAACAGCTCCAAACAACCTTCATTTGCTCAGCTCACCAGAGCTATGAGCTGAAGAAAAGAATAAATCTCAGAAATTTTTAAGCAGTTCCATACTACTGATTCAGAATCTCATTTAAAAGAGATGAACAAACTGATGTTCTCAATGTTTTTGCTCTGAAACTCACAAATAAATATGCAGGAGAGCCAAGCCCGTGTAGAATATTTAGTAAAATACTGCTGTCTTAAAAAGCAGAAAATCAAAATTGAAAGTGAATAACCACAACTTCCTGGTTGCACTTCAGTAATTTGAAAATGAAAGAATAAATAGAATGACCCCAGCAATACCCATGATTGCAGTAAGGTGAAGGGAAATGCAGAGAAGAAAGAACCCAATTTCAAATCAGGGCCATGGAGAGCACTGCTGCCCAACTGCCACATCTATTTCTGTCCTCATGTACTCAAGTATAAGCAGGAAAATCTTTGTTGACTGCATTTTATTTTTCCTTTCCTATCTCTTATCAACATGGAACAAACCTGACACCTTCATACTCAAACATAAGTTCAAAATCCCCCACATTTCCTATATGGATTTCAGTGGATATTGTAACATTTCACTAGAAAGAAGATAACAGAAAATAATAATAATAATAAAATAATTCAGGTCTGAGGTATCTGGAATGAAACAGAACTCCATAATTGAGAATAGCTTCTGAATTTGGTAGCTCTGAATGAATAAAATAGATGAAATAGTGGGTTAGCCAACTGCAGTCCCATCAGTTCTGTAGCCATGGTGCTCAGCTGGGGATCATGGACAGGGATGCTCCCCAAGGAAACCAGCACCTGGCCACTTGCAGGTGGAACTGGGTTAGCAGTACAGACCTCTAGACAAAAAATGATAGCCAATTGTGTTCATTTGATGTAAAAAGACATCTATAGCCATTTGGCTAAAGTATAAGCTACTCCAAGATGCTCTTTTTATCAGGTAATTAGAGTGAAAACTTTTGGAACAGGGAATAAGTTGCTACATCCTTTCAGCTTTTCCCAAAGAAGGAAAAAATGTGGAGTCATTAACCAGGTAAAAATAATCAGTCAGGACCTGACAAATGAAGGACATATTAGGAAAACTTGGAATAGAACCAAGCAAATCAATGATTCCCCAGAAAACAGGGATGTGAGGAAGCAGGGCTGCTACCAAGGTGAATGTGCTGAAAAGTGAGTCTGGGCCAGAACAAACAGAACCTTTCCCTGCCCAAGGAGGCACCAGAGAATTGTTGCTGCCTGAACACTCAGCATTCCCTGGGAAGCAATTTATGGACTCACTGCATCTCTCCTCCTCTCCTTTTAGGGAAGCTGTGTGGAGAGGATAATCCTGGAGCCTTCTCCTGCCAAAGAGCAGAAAGAGTCGTTGCTCTCTATCTGCACTCTGTAAGAATAAGAGCTAAGAAGAGAACAGAAATGTATCACACATGGGTCACCTCAACACCAGGGTGCCCAACACATCCCAGCTCCCCTTTTTTTAAAGATTTCTGAAAAATTAATGACACTTTTTAATGATTTTCACTATTTTAAAGCTGTCTGGAAACAGAGAGCTATAGGGACTGTTCTAATGACAATGCTCCCCTGCTTTTCTGCCTTCATGTTTAGAAACCATGGGCCAGATCAATCCATTTCCATCTGATTGATGTCTATGGAATTGTTGCCTTATCTTTCCAATGATATCCAGAATGATATTAATTAAAAAAGAAACAATTCACATTTAGAATAGCCAATACTCAGGAGCCATAGTCTAAACTGTACATCATCATACCCGACACATATCATTCTTATCCCTTATTGGCTCCACAACAACATGGAAATGAAATCAAAATAATATTCTCCTTTCTCCCCTCGTAAATCGATGGTAACTTCTCATTAGGTTTTATTTTACATGTCAGAATAAATATGGATGAGACTCCAGGGTGCACAGAGTCCCAGGCAACAGTTTAGCTTTGTTAAGATTATTTACATCTGCTGAGATGCATATGAAGCTTATTTGACTTTCACTTTTTTTCCTTTCCAAAATCCCTGGCACGACACCAAAATGATGGAATTTAGAGTTCTGACCCTTAAGACTCCTGTCAACAAACTGAGGATGTAATTTGCTTTTGGGTTATTACAGCTCTGAAAAGGCTGAGTTAGATTTAACCTGATAGTGTTTGAATAGAAAGCAGAGCTAATGGCTCAGATGTAGGCACCTAAGACTCATGGATCAGCACTGTTGGCAACTGGTGGAACACTGGAGAGCCTTTGAGATGATTTTCTTTTTTCACTGTTGAGAATCTAACAAGCTTAGTCACAGCTGCTGAAACCTTTGTTTTCTCACTGAGAGTCTGGACACTGCTGAAAAGAGGCATTTTGCAGTGAGAAGAGAAGATCTTCCAGGGAGGCCTGAAGCAGAACAGAGCTCAGTGAAGGGAGCATGTCTGCTTTCACCAGGTAAGTCTTGTCAAAGCCCTGGATGTTCAGCTCAGATGGTTCCTCAGAAGTTCTCTGGGTTTGAAACTGAAATCTGGAAATCAGCCTGGAACTAGCATGGTTTAAGAACAAAAACAAAACAAAACTTTCTGGAAGTCACTTCTAAGGTGATGGACGTGTTCTGTGAATTCAAAATAGAACAAAGCTTGCTTAATTGTGTTGCCTGCTCTGAAATCCCACGAATCCTACGCCTTCCGCATAGTGCTGGCAGATTGATGGGCTGTCTGAGCCAAATCTCAGTTGTACCAAAGAAAAAACATCTCCCAAAAAAACATCGTTTCACAGAGTTAGTCAATTTTTCACTTGACATGAAAGGTACAGCTGAAAACTTAAGTGGGTTTTCATTCGTTCAAAAGCAGTTAATCATCAAAAGGATAGAGCAGAAAGGAAAGTCTGTTTTTCTCTGGGACTGAATCTGTGAATAAACCTTTGAGGATGCTTCAGTTTGTCAAAATGATACCAATTCTGTGCTCATACACTAAGCAAAATTTGGCTTCCAGGAAGAAAGAGTGAAAATGGGAGCTACGCTGACAGCAAAAACACAGACTAAGCAGTGCAGAAGGTTTCTTGTTGCCATTTCTGTCAAAGCAGTTGATGACATTTCCTTCTCTCGAGATCTGCTACCTGTGGGCAACTGCAAGAATTTGCTGCTGAAGGACTAAATTAAGGCTTCTGAAATTTTCATCTGCAGTTGGGGCAGAATGCTGTAGGCAGAGGAGGAAGAGTAAGTAAAGAAAACAAAACGGAGAAGCGGAACAGATTGTAAATGAGAAGTGTAGCTCAACAGAGCTCCAGCAAACAGCGTTGCAAGCAAAGCTTCAGCCAGACTGTGTCTGACAAAACACTTACCCAACTGCTCAGCAACTATGTGCTTCTCTGCCAAGGCACATGAACTAGTTCCTCAGAAAGAAAGGCCTTTATCTATTGGCAAAGCTATGGAGAATGTAGGTGGGGTACCAGCGCAAGGGTCCGGGCCCCACGAGAGGTGAGGCTGAGGTTGTGTGGATGCCCCTTCTTGTACCTTGGTGAGCCCTCCACTTTCAATCATATCAGCTTGACCTCCCGTGGCCTTTTTCCCTCTGGAAGTCACCTCCAGCTCTGGCTGTCCTGTAACCCAATCTGCTGTTTTGGTTACACGCCTCACGCTGCAGAACAACAGTTCATCCAAACACATTTCTAATTAATATGTTCTACATCTGATCCCACCTCAGAGAAACATTCCAACCGATTCTAGTGGGAGGAAGATCAATCCTTGTTGTGTTCTTTTCCATAAAGAACATACCAAGACCTTGTGAAGCAGTTTATCTCTGACAGTCTCTCTGTCTCTCATGAGCCTAAGTGGCTGTTCATTTGATTAACAGCACCTTGGAAGGTGCTGCTCTTGGATCCAGCAGAAGGCGTGACCAGGATTGGCCGCAGAGGAGCCATTTCTTTCTAAAAATCAGGGATTTTGAGTCAAGCTTTGGAAATCCTTTCTTCTTTTTGCTTCGTGACACCAGCAGTCCCTTCTCATCACACGTGGGGAGGATGATCTGAGTGCTGTTGCTTTCTCAGTGAGTGTTTCAGGGCCCAGAGGAATGCAGGATAGCCCAGCCAAGGAATGCACACCTCTGTCGGGACAGTCGTGGCCTTTCCTGGCATTTTCCACTCAGGCACTGGTTTCACATATTGTGCTGATTTTCCAGAGCTGGGAAGCCAGCAGAGAATGGCTAGGAATGCTCAAAATGTCTGCTGGAGGAGTGATTGTGTAGAGAATACATCCTGCCCTGGAGTTTGTATTTTCCTTCAGGGAGGTGCTCATGACTAGTGATTATAATTAGTAGAAGCCAAATCAAGAAGAGAACTGGAAAAATATGGTTTTATTTTGTGATGTTTATGGTAATTCCTACAGGCCCCAATTAACCTTGTGGCTCTTTGCCTTGGGCATTGTGCACTGAAATTGGGTCTATGCTGTTAAAGACCAGGGCTGGGCCCACAACCTTCTGCAGTGATCAGCTGTTAGCACCCTGCCTCAAACAATTTTGTTCCATGTAGATTTTCCCAGACAATGCTCAGAGATGGTTCAAGTAACATCACAGGTCAGAGGCTGTTCCCTGTAGGCAGTGTGGGTGAGGCCATGCTTTTTTTCACATGGAAGTTTAGCCATATGGCCATGGGATGAATCACACCACTTGCCTTCAGGGCCAAGGAAGAGGTCTTGGCCTGTTTGTCATACTTGTGCTCATGTAGCCTTGTGTAATAAGAGAAAGGGCTTGCCTTTTAATACTTGAAATCTTAACACAAAAGAAAATCAAAGGAGAAAAATCAAAGAGATATTATTTTCCAGATGGTACAGAGAGATTAAAGCCATGTTTACTTAGTGCAGTGGAGCATTATGGATATCCCCAAGCTACTGCTGACCTGTGTCTGGTACATGTTCACCACAGTCAGGGTTAGAATATCTTTGTTGGCCCATTGAACTATGGAATTTGGCTCAAATTCCACGTAACCCAAAGACCACTGAGAAAACAGCCAACAAGAGAAGCAGAAGAACAGCTGACAAGAAACAATGAAGGAGAAGACTTTGCAATACTCATGAAATCTGAAGTGTGATTTATGTTACCTTTGGTTCCATACAAAACCTCTGCTTCACTGAGTGGTTTTTTTTGGTGGCATCTCACTGCCTCAGAGCTCAAGCCTCTTCAGGTTTTGACAGATGAACCATAAGACTGTTTTATCAAGAGCCTTGATAAAACTGGAACATGACACCCTTCTACAGAACACCTCCAATCAAAGTATCAAAACATCTCTGTTCAGCTTCCCTTCTCCATGGTGAATGAACTGGGGTCCAGCTTTCCAGAGGAAGATCACTGTTGGCTTCCTATGCTCAGGAAGTAAATCTCATCATCTACAGGACGAGTCTGCAGGGCTGTTTTAGTTTTTAATCATTTAATTAGAAACTTGGACCATTAATTGGAAAGTAACAGGAATATCTGAGCTCCCCAAGGAAATCCTTCAACCTTCATTTTTTGAAGGGTATAAAGAGACCTCTTTAGATCTTGGTGCAACTTGGCATGAATGACTATTTCAGCAAAGCTCATTGTTCAGATGCTGGTCCTGGCCATCTTTGTGCTATGAGTGGAGAACCAAGGCACAGAAAAGCTGCAGTGGACTTTGTCAGAGAGGAAGCCTAGACTGGAGCAGGAGACCTGGGTGGAACACATACACTGAAGTCTGTGTGTTAACTCTGGGCCATCTGGAAACCCATAAAGGGGCTTATGACCTGGTCTTATGGTAGTTTTTCATGTGAATGGCATTTCCTTGGGTTTTCCCCTTTGCCTTGACCACTGGTAGCTTCTCCTAAAAATCTTTTGGCTAAAGACTTGTTCTGTATCTAGATTGTCCACCCAGCGGGGTATTTGTGACTAAATTTGTCTGCCTTTCAAGTTGTTTTTAAATTGCCTTTACTGTGTGATATTTCCTTATCTTGGACAAGAGAAAGGAAAAAGGAAGGAGTCTATTTCTGCCATCTCTTTCCTCCTGCAAGAACTCCCCCTCCCCCTTCCCTTCTCCCTGCCTTCCAAAGCTTTTGTTAATTTAAAATTAGCCCTTTGAGATGTTCTTGGGAAAATCAGGTTGCACACGGTGAGCAAGTCCCAGTGGAGAGGGCTGCTGCAGTAAACACGGGGCAGAGGCTCAGTGAGTCACCTGGCTGGCCTGTCCCCACTGAGAAACTTGCCACCCCCTCCAGGGATCCTCCAGCAGGATCATTTCCCATCCTCCCTGGGCCTCCCAGCAGCGATTCACTGTGCCCAGCGCAGACAGTCATTAGCGGGCACTGGGTGCCTGCCTCTGATCTCACTGCCATTGTTTCACCACAGGAAGGATTCAAAACAAGGCTTGGGGCCAGAAATAAGTTCTAAAATGCTTTTTTGAAATATTCAGGTTATCGTGCCCCCATGCTTTTTTTATTTGTAATTTCCCTTATAGTTAATTTTTAGTGACACCCACTGGTCAAGGCTCAGTTGTGGTAAATCCCTGGTAACCCTGGTTGGCCTGTGGAGAAGGTCCTGGGCTTGCAGGACACCAGAACAGCCTGACCTGTCTGTCTGCACGCATCAGCTGCTCGGGCCAGCCACACACAGATCCTTGGGAACACTGCTGCCTCACAAATGCTTCTGTCTCAGCCTGTCCCAGCAAAGACATGGTGAGAGGGATGAGACAGACAAGCCATTCTTTGTCAGCCTTGTGATGAGGAAAAGAAAGCATGTAGGATGTTTTATCCGAACCACCTGCCATGCTTTTTTCACAGAAGCTGTGTGAGACTGGAAGGAAAAAAATACAGAAAATAACCTTCCTTGGAGCATTTTTATCAGTGCAACACATGGATAGAGTTGTTTGGCAGGAGAAGGAGGATGACAAATGAGAGCAGCCTGTTTGAGAGGCTTTGATAGGTGGAGGGTATAGGAACTTCTGACATCTCTTTGAGGACAGAGGGAGAAAACTATTCTCCCATGAAGACAGAGGAGAAATAGAGTTAATTCAGGGGTGATATGTGGGCAGCCTGAAGGATAAAATCGTTTCACAGTTTCTTTCTTTTTCCATGTTTCACTACAGGTAGATTAAATTCACATCTTAGGAGCCCCAAACCTCACCTTTCTAGTGCTGCAGTCATGTAGATCTACGGTGCTTGCTGTGAAATGCTTGTGACTTACATCTTCTCCCCAGCAAACAGCTTCCTTACATTAGTAAACTCCTATTGGCAGGGAGTAAAAGGAATTAGGCTTAAAATCTGGCTGTGCACAGTAAATGAGACACAGCTGGTGTCACTGCATGGGTTTGCACTCCAGCACCCAGGGTAGCTCGTACCTCCAACCAAGCCAGATCTCCTGGGGGTGGAAGAGTCACAGATCTCAGTGGGGTAGCTTCTGCCAAGGGCTGGCTTGGTCTGGTCCATCAGCCAGGGGTGCTACTGTGCTGGCATTTGCTGCGTGATGGGGACAGCACAGGATCCAGTTCAGGCACTGTAAAGAAATGCACAGCTGGCTGTAGCTGACTGACACCATCTTCAGTTTCTCAGCTTTCTGAAGACATGGTTTCCTGGGCACTGAAATGTAATGTCATCAGCTTTTGCTGCCCAGAACTGTACAGCCCTGTATAAAGCCACAGGGAATTAATTTCCATTTATATTTGGAAATAAACAAGCAAACAAACAAGAAAGAATATTTTTTCCCCTTTCACATTTTTCTTAGGGTACAGTTTCCATAACCTTTCCCTTTCAGGATGCCAGGGCCCAACACAGAGCAGCAGATAATGCTTTTTCCTTAAAGTCCCTTAGCAGCTCTATTCTGGTCTCTCTAACAGTCATGGCCCTGTGTTGGGTACCTGATGTGCTTTTGAGGTTCAAGACAAACCACAGACAGGTTGCTGTTGCTATCTACACAGGAAAGATGAAGTTCTAAGCTGTGACTGGATTCCCAATGGCATCACCCAGTGTTGGCAAAAGTCTTTGGAGTTGCTGTTCCCAGCTGGTCCCTGACCATAGCTTGTTGGTCTCAGTGTGGGTGCCTTTCTCAGGTCACTCTCCTGCTTTTGGCTGGGGTGGGGCTCAGTGTAAGCAGCCCTCTTGAGCTGACACCTTCTTGCTTGGTCCTGCCTCCCTGGTTTGTGTCTCTTGGAAGTCTTTCCAGGCTAAGGGAGCAGTGAATGTGTGATAGTTCAGTGAACTGTCAGCCACCCACTTAGATCACCTCCAGTATGCTCTGAAATGTGTTCAGGACTTTGCCTTTAACAACTTCATTTCAGTGTTTTTCTAGGGAGAATAAAGAGCTTAACTGGCTTGTAGAAGATAACACCTTATCCAGCAATGGCCAGCACAGAGTGAGTGCTGGAGCTAAGCAAACACAGGTGCACACTGAAGCTGGTTGCAGTGATGCATCATCTTGGTGTCCTTCCAAAAGCACTTAGGCAAGAGGAACTCAGTGCTTTAGAGGGACCCTGGATATCCCATTCCCACATCTACCTCTGATGTTATCTAGAGCATGCTGTGACCACACTGTGTGAACACACAGTGGCACCCCTGTTCCTTGTCTGCCATGATTCCTCAGCATGGTTTGCTGTACAGGAAAGAAGGGGTGGGGAATAAAGAGAAAGACAAAAAAGACCAGGGCATTCCTAGGAGCATCTTAAGTTACATGGTTAACTTTTCATATAACTCAAAAATCCTGAGGCAGATCCTTGCAGATTGTGATACTGCCTTGAATATTATTAAAGGAAAAGGGAATCTTCTGCTCTCTTGATGTTTTTAAGCTTTTCTGTGCACTTTTCTGGAAAGACATAATAAACTGATTTTGTCACATGAGATTCAGAGATGGAAGCAGAGAGTTCAGAAACTGCAGGGACATGTGGTTTCTAAAGCTAAGAGGCTGGTTTGCTTATGTGGCTTGAGTGGTTCCCAGCACGTAGCAGTGTAACTGAGCCACTCATTCCTGGGGTGAGTTTGATAACATCTGGCTGGCATAACCCAAGTGTTTCTTAACCAGGTTTCATAAGAGGTCTCTTCACCTCAGCCCTTGCATATTATCAGTATAGCTTACTGTATGAAATATTCCTGTTTTATCAATTAGGAAAGGAATTTCCAGGGATATCTCAGAGAGAGAGGTCCCTGAATGTCAGCAGAGAGATTGATCTCAGACTTGAGCAACAAGAAGAGCTCTAATGTATGTTGATCAGTGGCTCCTAAGAGGTGAGGAGGTGTCTAATGGAGACCATCTCCTCTCAAACCTTTCAAACCTGCCCAGGGTGCTCCTTTTCCATCCCTTGGAAAACTCACCCTGGGCTGCAGAGCAGGAACAGCTCGTTCCCAGCTGCTCAGCACTCTGCTCCCCTTTGCTTCAGGTTATCAGCACACTGGCTTTGCTTGCAGGACACTCCAGATGAATCACTGAGCAAGCAAACAGGCTGGCTGTGGAGGACTGCAGTGCTTTCTGCACAGGGTGGGTGTACTCTGCAGGCCAAGTGCAGAGTTGCCAAGCAGCTGCCAGAACTGATGGATAGAAGGCAATTGCAGGAATGGCCAGAAATGTCTCATTGTTCTTCAGTTGTTTAAACAAATAGATACAGGATGAACTCCAGGTTGTGCTGGGTGTGGTCACTGGCCAAAAGGGGGGAGTTTGCAAATGTATGTGCTTTTTTTTCTTGTTTAAAACATCATTTTGTTATTATTTCCTGTGTTCCTGCATTACTGATTGCTTGAGGATGCCAAGAATATAACAACTTCACATTTTTGTTGTTGTTGTTGTTGAAAGAAATGATTCAAATCCCAAAATTAATTTGAGAAAGAATTTGTATGAAATTGAGACCTAGTGGATAGAAATTACCTCACTCTGTTATAGTGATTGCTGAAAGTGCTGCTGATACCACAAAAAAAACCCCAAACCAACCCAAACCCAAACTATTTCTATCACAAAGCAGTAACTAGACATGCAGGGGTGTCTTTTCTATTTCAGGGTTAATTGGCTGACACATAAGGACACAGCATGTGAGCACTTCAGGTAAATGCCAGCATTTTCCATTCACCTGTTGAACAGGTTTCATATGAGACTGGTTTTTGGAACAAATGCCCCTTCCAGTAGGTTGATTGAACTGGAAAACAAGTGGAAGGAAAACCTGTAAACCTGGAGTTTCTCACATAGATAAACTGCATGTGAAATACAAGTAATTTATCCCTCCATCGTGCCCTGGGAATGAATGATTTCACAAATACTCATTTAATGGATGAAGAAAAATAATAATGATCAAGGTTAATTGGGGTGTTGGATATTTAAAGATTGCAGATAACGCTCCAAAATGTCAGCTCAAAAATTAGGCTTCTAAATCTGTTTAGAAACCATCTGTCTGGCTGTGCTGTTGAAACAACTGGTGTTGCACATCTGGAAAATCAGACAGTGGTCAGATGCCTAAAAATGGCAATTGGGTTATGTTTTAGTTCTCAATAAATAGCAGAACATTCCTTCACCCCACTGAGGCAGCTCTAGGCCTCTGTGCAGATTAATCACATGTTGGCAGGGGTACTGGCAGAGCAAGGGGTAACTTGCTTATAGAGATGTGTTACTACTAGTGGTAGGTGGTACCAGTTGGTGCAGTCTTAGCCAGGCTGAGCTTTAGGAGCTCCTGTGTAACATGAATCATTCCCTGCTACCTTAAATGGTATTTGCAAACCTTCTCCTGTGATTCTGCTGTTGCTGAAAAGGAATGCAATGGCTCCACAACCTGCACTATAAGAAACATTCTTCATTCTGACCTTTGAGAAGGTTCTGGATTTTGGGAGTGTTGCTTTTTGTTATTGTTTTTGGTCTGGCTTATTTTGTGGGGGGAGAAAAAAATAGAAGAAGAAACAGTGAGTATGAAAAACAAAGCTTTCTGAAATATTTGCAGTGTTAAAGAATCCCTTCTGCACCTTTCATGCTGTGCTCCTGGGCCTGTTTGTGTTCTTTGGTGACATTATTCACAGAAATCCACTCAAAGAAGTCAGGATTGAGTCTTGCCATGGGGAAAATGCTTCTTGGAGTATCTTTTCTGTCATCATGTTTGTCCATGACAGGGACAGAGGATGAGTCTTTGGAGGACTTCTGACCCAAGTCAAGGATGTTACTGCTCACAAGGGAGAGAAATGTCAGATCTCTGTGTGTCTGGAGTAAATCCCTGTGGCTGATACACAAGGCTGAGGTGCTGTGACTAGACTGTGTGCACTGTGAAACTTGGATATTTGGTTGTATAGAGTGAAAGAAGATTTAGTGAGCAAAAACTTTCCATCCTCTGGCCTGTGCTTAATGCAGCTGATCCTGTGCTTGTGATGATCTCCTAAAAGCCCCAACACTTTCCCCTCTTTTTACTTCCTCTGGCAAAAATAGTTTGTCTCTCAAGTAACTTGCCTGTGCTTAGTTCTTCAGCAGGAGTGGCTTCCTTTGAGATTTCTCCCCCTTCACACCTGGCCAGCAGACTTGTCCACCTTCCAGTGAAGCCAGCAGGATCCATTTCATGGCCTTCAGCAGCCAGCTGGGATTAGCCTCTGAGGACCAAAAGACAAACATGAATCAAATGTTAAGCTGCCACCCCATTAGCAATACAGAGTGAAGCATCAGGAAGGCATTTATTTCACATTAAGGATAAAACTGTCAGAGAAACCAGAATCATTAAATCTGACAGGCCATTAACAGCTAGAAATGATTTGGAGGAGGCTGTCAGGGAAATCCCAAGACTGAAATATAAATTATTTTGAAACAGATCCTATTCAGTGATAAGTTAATGCTTAAAAATACAAAATCTGTGCAGTTGCCTCAGACTGGTAAGTCCTGAAGCAATTCCCCATGAAATTACAGCTCCTTCTATTGAGCCATCTTTTGTCTGATGTGCATCCCACTCTTGGACTGGTTTTTAATAAATGCACAGAAAAGAACTGGAACAACATCAGAAAGTAATTCCCAGGCAAAAGCCACATGCAGTGGGTGCACCAGCATTTGTTGAGCAAAGCTGCTGCCCTTGGCTGTCTGGTTCCAGGGGTCTAGGGATAGGTGGGTCAACAAGGATGCACTGGAATGAAGCTTGGGAAGAAAATAAAAATACTGCTCCCCTGACCCCTCAGTTTTGGTTGCTTCACCCTTGTTTATCTGAGTTTTCCTTATGATTTAATAAGGAATTAACACACTCTTTGTCAACGACAGGTCATTAAAGCAGAGCAGTATGGACAGCACATGGTGTAAATCACTGCCACCCTTGGATGTATCATGCACCAAGGTGACATTTTGTCCATCTTGCAGCAGTGTTGTGCACAGAGCTGAAAACAGATTCACTGGAAGTATGGCTACAAAGAATAATTCTACACAGCTTGTGAAGAATCTTGTCTCAAAGCAGTGGTGAAAAAAACCACTTCTTGCTCTGCCATATTCTTTCCATCAGACTCTGACTATTCATCTTTGTTCCTTGTCAGTACACATGTTTTGTATGCTTTTCTGTTTCCTAGCTGTCTCCATTTATCAAGCTGGATTTATCTTACTCTGTTATTTTCCTGTCTTTTTCTTTGTCCCTGTTTAGAGTAGGTCCTACATGAATTTACTTTTTATGCACTGGTGGCCTTTCCCAGTTTCCTCCTCCCATTTCTTTTGCCTTTCTGAATTGAATTGTTTTGCTCAGCAAACACTGACAGTTCTGGCCAATAATTGCTCCTCTAGAGGGGAGCAAAACTTTGTCTTTATTTGTAGTATGTTTTTGGTAGAGGAAATACCAGACTCCCTTGCTCCTGATCTGATTCACCCAGTGGTTTCAAAGCAAATAACAGGAGATGATTTGAAAGGAATGATGGCAATTTCTGCCTGGTGTGCCTGAGAAGTTCTGCTGGAGCTTTCCTTTACTTTTGAGGAGAACTCTGAAGGTTACTGTGTGGGGAGAGACTGGCAGGTTGTTTTTGTTGTTAAGCTGAGATAGCAATGTGTGGGTGGAAGAAAGTTTTGATTCAGTGCTGGGAGATGGGGGGGACTTAAGTTTGACTCCAATATCCTGCTTCTTTGCTCAGTGGAAAGCACTGCTCCAAGTGAACAGCCTCTGAGAGCAGCAAACTTCTTGACAGCCTTGGTCAGCATCCAAGGACAATGCCCAGAGCATAGCTACAAATGACATTCTACATGCCAAGGGGTAAAAAAAGACCTGAAAGCTGTAGCTGCAGAAGTAAGGTTTGTATTTTCATGATTAAACCATGTGTAAAGGGGGATTTTTTAACCAGGAGTCATCATCTTCCCATCTATCCTGCCCAGTGTGCCTAGAATGTGCAGGTCTCAAATCCACCAGCCAGAAGGAACCTGCTTCTGCATTAGTATTAGAAACATGGTAGTAAATTGAATTATTCATCTCAATAAGCAGTACAAAGCTAGGCCTGTTTCAGGTCACCTAATATTCTTAGTTTTGGACCAGAAAAGCCATTGGTGAAGATTTAGTTTGTCTAAAAACAAGAGAGTGAAATGCAGCTTTAATCTGTCAACAGAGAAGGGCTTGGCTTGGACCAGGAGCATGGGCAGCAGGAGAAAAGGAGAAAGTGTTTCCTAGTAAGCATCTTAACCAAGGATATTTTTTTTTTTTCCCCAAAGCCTGATTTTATTTCACATAAATTGTAATCAAAGCTGCATGAAGCAGTCTAGGTTAGCCTGGGAAACCAGGTCTGTGCTGGAACAGTTGATAACCATAAGACTTGTACAAATTCTAGGCAGTTTGAGTGGATATGTGAGCAAGTAGCACAAACTTTAATAGAAATACAGTTTAATTTGAGGCAAAGCTCACCCTTATAAACTTTTAAAATCTTACATATTTAGAAGTCTCCTCTCTGGAGTGTTTCTATGTCTGATTTAAATTGGTCATGGCTTCAGAAGAGAACTTGGCTGAAAGCAGTGACTGAGAAAGGCTTTGGCTGCTCTCTGTAATTGCTGTGAGGGGAGATGAAGGGACAAGGAGAATTATTTAAGGTAAAGCATGGCACAGGAATAGTGGAAAGTGATCTGTATTTTGCAATCAGACCTTCCTAATCATATTTCCTTTGAAGTTTGGGACCAGTATTGTAATGGAAGAAACAGAGGAAGGAGAAGAAGTGCTACCTGCTTGTAAGGTGGAGCTGATGTGTTTACTGCAGCAAAAGCAGAGTAGGGATTGTTTCTAACAGTGGTGAATTGAATTTGATGATGGCACAGGTCACATGCAGCTCATGTCACTTGAAGAAACAGCTGCTGACAAAAACACACGTCCTCCTTGCACATATGGGCTAAGATTTGTGCACACTGTTCCAAGCAGAGGAAGCTCATGGAATGAAAATGCATCTGCCTGTTCTCCTCTCATATTAGTGCTGCAGGGTTGAGATGGTTTATGAGATTAGGGACAGGATATGGAAGATTTCAGCAGAGGACAGCTTTGGGAATCAGCCTGTAGCTCTCAGCAGATGAGGAGGCTGGTTTGTGTTCAGTAAAATGATGTGGATATCTCAGTCTTACAGGGATGCATCCCTAAGACTATTCCTTCATGGCCCAATTTATTTCATTCTGCATTTTTGGAGCCCCCTTTTTTTCAATCAGCTCCTGAATTTGAAATAGGGGAGTCAAAACTGGGAGCAGGTTATAATTTATCCCATTGTACTAGTGACTGCTGGCCAGGGCCAAGGATGGTGGCTTTCAAGTCCAATTTAATCCAGCTGTTCCTCTAAGGGTCTTTGCTGTGCCTGAGGGATTTCAAGCTGCATTTGATTTCATTCACTTGCAAGACCAGAAAAGACTCTAAGATTATTTATTCCTGTCTCCTGTACTGTACAAACCCTTTGCTGTCATCATGGGAATTTTCTAATGCCTGCTGATTACATTTCTAGTGTTTACTAGTAGTGAACTGCTTCTATATTCCTACTGCTTTATTCCTCCAGTATTTGAGAATATTTATATATAATAATATTTATAGGAGAGAAATTTTGTCTGTTATTTTACAGCATGGAGAAAATTATGTTTGCTGCTTTTGAACCTCAAACACAATAGAAGTTAAAGGTTCTGGAAATAGTATCTCATGTCCATCCCAACCTCTTTCTACCCATCTCTGATGCTTCACACTGACTATCTGAGTTCACAAACCTGTGATGAATCAGCCCAGGCATCACCTGGTATTCTTGTTACATAAAAGCAAACCAAAAAATGCAGAAGCCCTGTGGCCAAACCAACTAATGGAAATGGAAAATCACAGGAGCCTGCTGGGAAAGAGAAGAGGTTATTACAGTGCAGTGGAGCTCAGCTTCATTCCCTAGAGGAGCCAGGAGCAAGCCCCTGGGGCAGGAATCATCATCTGCCCCCAGCTTCAGAAGTAACAAGAATCTCCAAACCAAAGGTCTGCCCAGAGGATGTGAATCCATCATTTCTTTTGCTGCTGCTGCCTTCTTGGTCTTCTGGCTGTAGCATAAAAGGGGAGTATTTCATGTCAGCCCAATGCTTGCCCAAGAGAACTAAAAGCAACCCTGCTGAGACTACAGAGTTCCAGCTACAGATCACACCAGTTCATCTCCTGGAACAGCACCTGGTGGATCCCAGTGACACAAACAGCCTGTGCAACCTGAAAGGGTCCAGAGCCTGGGGTGTCTCCAGCAGACAGCCACTGACATCATCAGAGCCTGGGGTGTCTCCAGCAGACAGCCATTGACATCATCAGTGCTCTCCCATCATCTCCAACATAGTGTGGCTGGATCCCCAGGTGTTCCATTGGGAGACACAGCCTAACAACTCTCCAGAAACACCAGAGAAGGATTTCACCCACCAAGCTTCTTGGCTGAAACACTGAAGCTGAGAAAGTCACTGTTGCAGGCCATATCCATAGCTGTGAGAATGGGATGCTGTAGTTCACTTGGTTTCTTGACTGTGCTGGTGGAAGGAATCTATTAACCAGCATCCTATTACTATTCTATTGAACATGTTTACAGTGTGCAAACACTTACACAGGCACTTGACTTTACTGTGGCCTGGTAGTCTCAAAGTCATTGTGAATATGGAGGAGAATGCAAAAAGTGTGAAGCAGAGAGTTAAAAACTCTTTCTGTCACCAGGTGGGCTCATGCTCAGTTGAACACTCACTGCTGTACTGATGTAGACAGAGCAGCCCCAGTGATACCTGTTTCCCAGCAGCTCTGAATGAAGAGAAAATAACATATTTCCTATCATGGTTTTCTTCTCATGTTGACAATTGGTGATTAAAGGCTGATCTGTATGATTATTGCCATGAGTCAGTGCACACCAGCTGTCACTCAGCACTGATCATCCAACCAAGATCAATACCTGAATCTTTTATCTTCATGTCCTCTTCTTCAATGACTTCAAGTGATTTTTTTTTTTAAGAACAATTTTCAGGCTTTAATTCTGTATGTATTTTAAGTGCTAGAAAACAGCATTTGATTTAAGGACATCTGCCTTTTGTGTTTGTTACTTCACACGCTCAAAATGTGGACAGAATTTCTGGATGTTTTACAGGAAAAATGGGTGTGCAGAGCAGAAAACACTGAGGGCCTGGCTGTCAAATCACCCAGGAAAAGCTCTTAGAGCTCTGTGGCTCCGAGTTCTTTACATCCCCACTCTTGTTTTCATCCTTGACCCAAGACAAGGGCTGTAATGTCCCATCCAGATGAGAGTTGGGAATGGAATTCTGTCTGCTCCCACCCCCTTCTTTTCCTTGGCTACACAAATTCCCAGTGGTTTGTCAAGCCACTTGGATTTTATTTTAAAGCACAAGGCTCAATCAGTCAGTGACCACTGGGAGCCTTCCAAATACCAGTTAAACCCCAGCCTGAAATAAGCTATTTTTTTTTCTCCTCCTTTGAAACCTTCAAAACAATGCAAGAAATCTGCTTTCACTCTGTACCCTCGACAAGACCATGTATAAATGATTAATTTCTGTTTCTCATTTTCTAGGACTCTTTTTTGCCTCTTTTCTCAACTTCTATTTCCATCCATTGTCATCAGAGAAATTGCTACTGAGACCGTTGTGCTGCAACTTAGCTTTTTATGGGTCCTTTGCAAGAAGCACAGCAAAATGAGTGTTTTTCAACATCTGCCTTTTGTTATAGTAATAACTTCAAAAACTATAATCGTGCAGCCCAGGAAAATCAAAGGTTGTCTTCCTAAACCCATGTACTTGTGACCCCACACAAGTGGAGTTCTGCTAAGCTAGAAGCCAAAGCACAGGGTGGCCTTGCCACATGGGAAGGAAGGCCTTGGTGTATTATTTGCACACCCTAGAGAAAGCTTTTGAGTGGTTTGATCTCCCTGAGCTCAGGCTCTGCTGTAGACCACGGCACAGGAGCTGACCATGGACCTGCAAGCTGCAGCAGGGGGAGAAGCACCATCCTTGAAGAGTAACTCTGAGGCTTGAATCAAAAGCCCAGGGCCAACATATTTGTGCTGCAGGCAGAGTGAGGCTGGCAATCACTTGGAAAAGCCCCAGCCCTTGGAAGAAGCTGCTGCATAACAACCCATTCCTTCATGCTCTGGTTTCCAGAGGATTGGTTCTGGTGTCCCAGACGTGGTAGGAAGGGCAGCCCCACAGCTCCAGCTGCTTGCTCCAGCACAATGCTGCTTCTTCCCCAGTGCAGCTTCATTGTTTCCTTCTCTGGGATCATTTCCATTTATTGTACTGGGAAAATCTGCACTGGCCAAAGACTATCAGCTCAGGGGCCCAACTTACTGTTCTTCTATATGTTCTCAGTTTCCAGAGTTGTTGCTTGGTTGTATTTGTGTAAACAGGTTAAAACTTGGAGCCAAGGCAGAGAGCTTCACATTTTCAGGTGGTGAAGGAAAAATGAGGCTGGAAACTGTAAGTTCACCAAGTTTATATCTAGCCGATTATTTTATTCTAATTTTAACCTGTGGTAAGAAAAAAAAAAAATAGCCTGGATATTTTGAGTTCACTGTGTTTTTGTTCTTATGAATAACTGGAGTATTACTTTGCCACACGGCACTGTAAATCCATGGTGGAAAACGTTATGCAGAACTTCTCATTTCTCTTAGAACAGATACAGGTCCTAGCAGAAGAGAACTCTTGATTTGGACACAAAGCTGATCAGAAAAATGAACACAAACTGTAGACAGCCCTACCACGTTTGTCAAGTAATGGAGGATGCTATACAATAAATACAATAAAATCAGAAAGTCAATAAATCCTCCAAAAGAATATGTGACAAATGCAATATAGGTTTGGGTTTTTTGGCAGACTTTTTGGGGTGTTCATGTTAAGTTGTGAATATCTCAAGATTTCTTAGCTGGTCTTGGAAGTGAGATTATAAAGCTGTGAATCATAGAACAACATATTCCTAGAGGAAAACCAAGAGAATCCGTGGAGACATATTCCAATCACAAAATGGAACTGTTAGATCTTTTCCCCAACTCCTAGCTTGGTGGTCTCTGAGGGGTATATCCCATGAAAACAAGCAGGTTGTTTCCTGTGCTAGAAAAGGAGTCAGGTGAGGCAGCAAAGGAGAAAGATGACATATCAATAACTCCCAGTTAAGGAAAATTCAGGATGTGTAGTAGCAAGGTAAGGTCGTGTAGGTTGAGATATGAAGCAAGACAGATGTTGAGAGCAGCCCAAATGAGATCTGCCTTTCTGTGGAAGGTCAGAACAGGTAATTGCCAATCATACATGAACTGGAGTGAGGTGGGATGGCCAATGGCATGACAGACTTTCCCAATAACATGGAAACTTTGCTCCTCTGAAACTTCACAGCTTACCTCTAGTTCCCCCAAGGGAGCTGAAGAGAAGCTGCCACACTAAGGAGGAGAATTCCAAGTGGCCAGGTCTGTGTGCCACCTGCACAGGGGTGGAAAATGAGACCATGCAGAGCTGAGATGTAGAAGGGGAAACATGAGGTAAGTGTTGATGTGAGTCATTCCAACACACCATTCATTATGTTTCCAAGCCTGGAGTGAGATTGTCAGTCCTGGATGTTTGTGAAGGTGGGAAGTGCTAGCCCAAGCCTCTGTGTGTGTCACAGGGGCTTCCAGAGGGAGTTAGGTGAGGCTGAAGTGATTCCTTATGGCTGAGCTATGTTTCATCCTCCCCTGCTAAGAGACACTGGACCGAGTGGGATGTAAAGTTTGGGACCCACCTCACCTGGAAATGAGCAGGAAGAACCTGGTGCTTCCAGGGGCAGGTTTGGATCACCTCTTTGGGACAGGGTGACAGGGCCAAGCTTTACCTAGTGTCCATAAAGGGGGCCCACAAAACTTGTGTACACCTGGGCACTGATTTCAAGGTTTGGAAAACTGGGTGATAAAAACACACAATTTTTCATAGCAGAATAGAGATACTTAGTTTGGAATTACTGAGAGCTCTGCAAGCCCTGGCAGGGGGTATAATTATCCCAGCTCCCATGGAATGCAGGGAATGAATGTGCAAGCTGAGGGTGTGCCCTGTTAGCCACAGTGGGTTCCTCTCTGCCTGTCTTTGCCATCACTGAAGGAAAGTTTCTACCCAGCTAGTTGGGAGACACCACCACGCACTGTGCACACTCATCAGCTATTTCTGTCCAAGCCAAAGGGCTCATTTTGAGCCACTGCTTTGTGAGCACGTTTGAGTCTCCTCTGAAAACAGCTCTTGACCCCAATTTACCTGTGGGATGGGGTTGCAGGTTGTTGGGCTTTAATTGCAACAAGGGAGATGTGGGAAGTTTAGATCTTAGGAAACCTTTCTAATGGTAATCATCACCCCTAGGAAGCTCTGGATAAACTGTTGTCAGGAGGATTGTAACTGGAGAAGCAGGAAAGAGCAAGTAACTTCCCAAGATAATCCATTTACTACAAAGCCCTGGCAGAGCATTTTCTAAGGCATACAAGTGCTCTGCCTGTGATTACTGTTTTATTGCTTTATTTCTGCAGCCTCTATTAAGATCATGAGTTCCTCTGGTGCTGCAATGTGATCTCATAGATCTGTCCAGTCCAGATGGCACTTCACAGGCTGTGGTTGTGTGATAAACCTGACAAAGTTCACCACAAGGCTTTTTCCTGCTTGGGAAATAGGTCAAAACTTTCACCTCAAGGTCTCCTTTTTTATTTTCCTATCAGCTCAACCTCCAGTGCTTTATAACCCTTGGCAGTGAGAAGAAAAATCACTATTCTAAAGAAGCCTGTGATGTTGAATCAGCACCTCGGACTGTGCCAGAGACAAGCTGTGAGTCTGAGCAGCTGAGCCATGGTGGAACAGAGCACAGAGCATAAGGTGCTGATGAAATCTGGGTAACAGAGCTCTTGAGAGCTGCATCAAAAAGCATCCCTCAAAACCAACCAAATAATCAGCATTGCTTCAGTGGAGCTTTGCAGCTAATGGACCTGAATCCTCCTGCATGTTAAAAAAACTAGCCAGCTCTGATCCATAGTGAAAACTTTCCTATAGCAATAACAATGGTTTATTCACCTCCTGTGTTTCTGATGAACCACTGAGGCTTTCATTAGCACAGTCACTGGTGTGTCATGCCCAGCATTCCTGGCAGATTTCTTATTTTATGTAACACAATGTGCGTGGCAGAAAGAGAAAAAAGATAAATTGGTCACCCTCCCAGTGATGCACTGGGCTCAGGAAACTCAAAAGGACAATTGTTGCTAAATATGTTCACTTATTAAAAAAAAGAAATTTAGAGTTTAACCCTCAATGTGGTGGCATTTTGACACCAGCCATTCCCCAGGACAACTGGCTTTAAAGAACACAGGTATGAGCAGTTTTGTTTGGAGAAAGATGTAAGATTTCCTCCCAGTTTATGGTAGGGAGTTGTACTCCCTTTCTCCCAAAAACAGCTTGCTCCCAGGGTATGTTGATATTTGGTTAACATCCTAAAAGAGGGACACTGCTTGATGCAGTCACACTGTGCACTTGCCTGATGTGAAGCAGCAGAGCATGTGGGTTGTCTCCAGAACAAGCTTGTGGAGAGAAAAATGCTTATTTTGGAATGTGCCTTCAGATAAGAGATGATCCTGATGAAAGCAGATTTTTCTGTCCCTTTCTCTGTGTGTCAGGTGCAGACCTCCTGGTCCTTTGGAGATGCTGCAGTCAACTTGGTGGGAGAAGAGAATCAGGAAGAAAGAAAATCTGGTTGCTGATGCAGACAAATGCAACAGTTGTCTGGGAAATTCCCTGGTGTCCCTGCTGGAAGATAATAAATGTTATTGTTTCATGTCCCAGAAGTGTCAAAAAGTGGGTAATAACAGTCCTTTCACCAGCAAGGCTGGCAGCTGCTCAGCTCTCACGGCTCAGGACTGGGATTTCCAGGGAAGGAGAAGTGCTGACTGGAGCCAGGCAGGCTGAGCACTCTGTCAATAGAGGCAGTGGAGTGTAGCTGCCTCAACTCCAGGGCTCTGAGCACCTTCTGAGAGTGAACACCCTGGGCAGTCACAAGGGACATCAGCTCAGTTGGAACAATTGCCATGGTAGGTGCCTGTGTTGGGGGAGGCAGATGTCACCTGCATGTCTCTGCTGTACCTGTGATGAAGCAAAATCTCCAAGTGCATTCATTAGTGATTTTCTATTCAATTCCTTCTTTTTTAATCACCTTCTCCATCTAGCTGGAGTAAACTGGTCATTGATGTTCATATGAAAAAGAAAATGCAGAGCAGAAACTGGGAAGGGCTGCAGTAAGGAGGCTCACAATTAAAAAAAGAAGAAAATGCATCAAAAGAGAATAATAACTAGGTGAACGTGGAGGAAGGTACAGATATTTTTTGTTCCTAAGAAAAGGAAAAACTCAGTTATTCTTTAGAACCTGCTGATTTCACTGAATCATGAAATACCCAAATGAAAATTAATCATGTGAACTTTATGCCTTTGAATCTTGTTCATTAGAGGGTGACCCACTGTCTTGGCTCCTGGCACAGAGGGTGATTCATGTGGTTGAGAAAAGCTGCTGAGCCTCCCAGATGGGTTTCTGAGAATCCAGGTCCAGCTTCACAAAGCAATGAAATGCTGCCACTGGTCAGAATAAAGGTCTTGCTGTGTGGTGTCCTGTCTCTGTCACAGGCCAGAGATACCCAGAGGAGACTGAGGAAATCAGGGGAGCATTTTGCAATACTTTCCCAGCCTATTTTCCTGGCTTCTAGTAATTTTCCTTTCAGGGATTCCTCCTCACCTTAGCAGTGCTGGTACAGAGGCTGTTTGGTCATCCAGATCCTAATTGTAGGAAGAAGTGAGTAAAGAGGGAATTTCCTGTGGTCACAGCTGAATACCCAGGCAGCTCCATCCCACAGGTGCCAACCTGGGACACATGGCACCTCTTGTGATCTATTCATAGACCTCTGCTTTGCCTAGTCCCTGAGCTTTGTGATATATGCCCCGTGGCTTGGGTGTCTGCTTGGTAGGACCAAAGATGGTCACTTGAGACCTTCAAGCAGTAAATAAAAAGTCTCACTGAAGAGAATACAACTGGCACCACCTGTATCTTATATTGTTATGTATTATATTTGGCTAACTTTGATTTCAATTTGTCTGTCACATGGTTCTTCATTGAAATCCCACTGTAATTAGAAGGGTAAACCCAGTAATTAATTTGTTCCCATTTCTCTGCTTATTCCTTTTTTTCCACTGGTACAGTTCTGTTGTGTAAGTGCATTACAAAAAAAAAAAGGAAATAAAATGGGTTATATGGAAAATCAAGAACATCTGATGTCTAGGAGGAGTAAGAATTTGGGGATGACAGGCTGCAGACATCTGGATTTTTATTTAAACAGTCTTCAGCTTTGTATCTGAATCATCTTTTGAAAGCCAAATATATTTTTAAACCCCTTATTGACTGTTTAATTCTACCCAGGTGTGTATTTGATTTTATCTTCATCCTGACATACTGCCCAAGTGAAAAAGCCTTGAATTAATTTAAGTGCAGTTTAGAAGTTGACAAAGTAAGAAGGAGAAAAGGAGAAGACAGAGAAGTTGGCTGATTTTAAACACCAGTTTCTCAAGCCTTGTTCCTGGGGAGTCTCTGACTCTGGATTGGAGTGTGAGTTGTCTGAAGTCAGAGGCTGAGCCCAGCAGCTGTTTGAGCACAGAGCTGCTGACACAGGGTTAACCTGAGGCATGTTCACAAGTCTGGCTGCCATAAGAACAGAGGCAGTCGGACCTTCTGCTCCCAAAGACACTCTGGCACTGCAGGGAGATGCATTTTGTCTGCAAAATCAAGCATGTAATCTCCCTTCTCCTTTGCTCTCCCCTTCTGTCTCTGTCTCTGTCCAGTCCTGGGGCTCAGAGGCAGCAGCCAGTCTCCCTGGTGACAACCAGGACAGCTGACCTTCAGCAGAGTGTGTGAGGTGAGCTGGCACTGCAGGACAGGGGCTAGGAAGCCCCCAGATTGGCTTTTCTCCTGCTGGCCAGGAGGGCTGCTTGAGACCCAGCCCGGGGAAACTCTGGGACATCAGTGTGAACGGACAAAAAAGTGAAGGAATGATGTACTTTGAAAAAATATTCAATATCCACCACCCCCAAATCATTTGTCCCTCAGCACCCAAACTGCATCTGTAGAAAGCTTCCAGTGTGATGTCAGCTGTACAGGGAGATTCTGCCCCTGCCATTCCTCCCCCAGCAGCAGCAGGGCTGAGCCTGGGCAAACCCCGCGTGGCTCCGTCCACCCACCCCGTGTGGCAGGGAAATCCAGTCCAAGTCTCTGCAGAGCCAGGAGAAGAGACATTTCCAGCTGATTTCAAATGAGACAGAGCTCCTTCAGTGTCTAGAGCAGGGATGTAGTTGCCAGTTTTATTTACCACGCTGGGACGTGTCCTGCTGCTGGGGAAGCTGAGTGTGAATCCCTTACAGCCGACACGGATAACTCTGCTTTTCCTTTCAGCCCAGCTGGAGACAGAGCCCTGTGAAAACTTCCACCCCAATCCGGTGCCGAATGGCAGTGCAGGAGTGCAAGAAGTGAGGGTGAAATTCCTGAGGCACTTCTAAAGACTTCTCCAAGAAGTTTAAAAAGCCTCTTAAAAAAGGCAGCAGAGATCGAACAGTGGAGGGGGGGGGGGGGGGAGGGGGGAGGAAGAAAAAACTTTGGCAAGCTTACAGTGTCTTACATCAATCTAGCAGTCAGCATCTATGTAGATGTTCTTTCCTCCTTTTGTGCAACACCCCTTCCCTCCTACAGACCACCCAAAGCCCTATAAATAATCCAAGGACTGTATTTTTTCTCCAGATTTCTCTTCAGACCTCAAAGGAAAAATATCAGGCAAAGGAAGGGAGAGAAGGAGCAGGGAAAGTGAGGAGGGGAGAGAGAGAGAAAGAGAAGAAAGATGGCTAGTGAATTCAAAAAGAAAATATTCTGGAGGGCAGTGGTGGCCGAGTTCCTTGCCATGAGCCTTTTTATTTTTATCAGCATCGGCTCAGCTCTGGGCTTCAGCTTCCCAGTGGTGGGCAACAAAACGTCCACGAAGTCTCAGGACAACGTGAAGGTGTCGCTGGCGTTCGGCCTGTCCATCGCCACCATGGCCCAGAGCGTGGGGCACATCAGCGGGGCCCACCTCAACCCCGCCGTCACCCTGGGGCTCCTGCTCAGCTGCCAGATCAGCATCTTCAAGGCTCTCATGTACATCCTCGCCCAGTGCCTGGGGGCAGTGGTGGCCACAGCTGTCCTCTCAGGAGTCACCTCCTCTCTGCCAAACAACCTGCTGGGGCTCAACGCCGTAAGTAGACACTTCTAATGGAATTTGTAAGCCTGCTTTTCCCATAGAAATGTAACACCTGTAACCTGCTAAGGATGGGGTGCTGCTGGTGGGGATGCTGAGCTCAGGCAGCCAGTTGCTTAGTGCAGCAGGGGATCCAGTCCTGACTGACACCAGGATTTGAGTCCTAGGGACAGACCTTCCTCCCCACCCCATACTTGTCCCCCTTTAGGACATTGTGGTGGTGGTCAGCTTTACTTCTGCTCAGTTTTGTGCACCCAAGTGGCTGCGATGTGCTTTGGACACCAATCTCACTCCAGAGTCCCAGGCAGTTGCATGATTTGAGTCCCTTTGGTGGTGCTGAAGGTCTCAGGTAACACTCTGACTGATGTGCTTGCACAGTGTTGTTTTCTCTGAATGGGGTTCTTTTCCAATACCTAATGACTGATTTGTGTGACCTGATGGTGATTTCAATGGAAACCCATGGGAGAGTGAGAGAGGTATGTAGGAAGAGAAAAGCTGTGAGCCTTACCTGTTGCATTAGGCAGAGTGCTCAGATCCTCCTGACACAGAATCCCAGCTGCATTTCCTAGGGATTTCTCCTTTTGCAGTGCAAAACTGGGAAAACCTTTGAGTTCTCAGGTGTAAAAAGATGTCAGGCAGTTACTTTTAGCAGGGCTGCAGGTTTCATCCCTCTCCCAGCCAGCTGCTCACATCATGCTGCATAAAAACTGGCTGGCCACAACCCCTCCTCCTCCAAAAGTTGTCATTTTACTGTTGTCATTGCACCATAACAGGACAAAAAAAGGATGCACTTTAAAACTAGAAATCACCCCCCTGTCAGAGGCAGAACTACAGCTGCTGCAGTACACGGAGTACTATAAAGGGAGATTGCCTCCTAGTCACTTATTTCACCTGATTCCGTTGAGTAAAATTATTTCACATAATTTCTATGGCTCATTTCTTGCAGAACATTGCTGACCATTTTGAAACTCGGGCAAATTTGAAATATTATGACCATTTAAAGTCCCAGGGATATTCGGGACATAAAGCTACAGATACAGTAGCTCTGCAGAGATCATTTCAGCAAAAGGGGAAGAAAATGATCCAAAAACTCAAATTATCAAATGAATATGTTTTTGCAAGCTGTGGCATGGCAGTTGATTCAGTTTTGTAAAGATATTCAGATGTGATATTAGGGAAATGATTCCTGAGCCACCCTTGTGTCACTCTGGGGGTTGGCTGCTTACCTCCCTCAATCCCTGCAGGGATTCCAGTGCTGCTGTTTCAGAAATCCTGATGGGTTAATCCAGACTGTTTTGGAGAGACTGTGAATCATTGGATTGACTGCAGGAGGCTCTGGCTGTGTGTGTGATACTGGAGCCTTTCCTCTGAAGCAGAGGAGCTGCCCAGCCACAGGGACGGGGTGTCCGCCCCAGCAGTTTCCTCCAGAGCTGCAGCTGCCACTGAACACGGGAGGTCTGGTTTCAGCAGCACTCAGGGTTGGTCTCCTTTTGCTGAGGGCTGGCTCCTTCCTCTGCCCAAAGCCCTGAAGCTGTAAAGGGGGTGCAGATGATCACCCCAAACTCTTCTTGCTCCTCGCTCAGTCACTCACAGAGTCCCAGAGATGTAATTCAGAGCCTGGGGGGACAGATGTAAAGATTAGGAAAGATCAGGGGAGATCAGAGCTGTCACTGAGTTTAGTAAAACTAGGAGATTACTTTATGAATCTTAAAAATGGCACATTATTGTGGAAGTCTTTTTCCACCCAGCCTTGAGGGACATTTCTGGAATACAATAAAATACATTATGTCCAAGGAAATAAAATACACTGCAGGCAAAACCAGACAGAGTGAGTCCCCATCATTCAGATTTTACAACTGCAACCGTTTCTGTGCCTGAATTAGTGGAGAAAACAATTCCTTAAAGCCCTGGTCTCAGTGCTTATCACTGTCAAATACTTAGAATTTTGATTTTACATTTTCTCTTTCATGTCCAGTTATAAATGTTCTGGCTGAAGAATCCATGGGGAGACTTCCCAGGGGATGGGGAAAGCAGCAGCTGCTCTTCTCCCTTGCAGGAGAGAACTAGAGAGGAAAGCAAATCCATTCATTTCCAGCTGACAGGCTTGGACTGTCTGGGGAGGGCTGAGGGGGGAGCTGGGTCAGAGCCCAAGGCAGGGGAGAGCAGCAGATCACAACGGGGCACATCCTGAACCCACAGCCCAGCACCAAGAGCACCCTGCCTCCTTCAGCAAACAGGTGATAAGGAGGAACCACAGAGATCTGCATGAATGCCCTGCTTTTTAACCCAGAGACAAGGACAGGAGGCAGGGAGCTGGCATCCCTGCCAGCTGCTTTCTCTTCCTGCCTTTTCTGAGGAAAAAGAGGTGTAGCTTCACTGCTGAGAAAAAGAGCAGAAAGAGAGGGAGTGCTGTTTGTTTGACAAGGCTGGCTGGATGGCTTGGATGTGCATGGCTGTGTCCTCTCTCCTCAGATTTATCCTGCCCAGAGCAGACAAAGGTGCTTCAGCCTTTAGACCCACTGAGCTGTCCTCCAAACCAAGGGTTCAGGCTTGGCAGCCTCTGTTAAGTATCCAAAATGAAGTGGGATGACTGTGCCCTACTCATTGTCCAAAGGGAAAAAGGCAAAATGAAGCACAAAAAGCAGCCACGGAAGGTGCAAGGCTGAAGGAAAGGAGAAATAAAAAGCAGGAAGCTCCTTGAACATGTTCAGTGTTAAGGTTTGTTTTATAACAAGACAAACACAATACTCACATATGAAGAGTCTGCTACAAACTTTACTGAAGTTAATGGTACTATTTTTAGTCACTTTGGCTGGTTTCAAATCAGACATTCTGGAGAATATTCAGAGAGGTATTTAGATTACTGAAGCCTTTTAAGACACTTAAATATCCTTTAATAGTAGTGTGGGTGCCAAAGTAAAAACTTCAGGAATTGGAAAAGCTGAGAAAGGAGTATGCAGTGAGTTTATTGTTCCAAAAACTGAAATATTTCTCCTTACATCATCTTCTATTTATTTTTTTTTTTTTGGCAATTGAGTGACTACATTACAAATTTCCAGTAGGTGAACTAAGAATAGAGAACACCTAATCCAAAATGCACTCATCTGCCAGAGTATCTGGGCATTGTCTAGTGAGGACAGATCTGTAGTTTGGATAATGGAAGAAACTATTCATCACAGGCAGTTAATGACCAACAAAGAGCTGTAGCAGGAAGGACGGGTGAGAGGAGACTTTTGTCCTGTAAGGTAACACAATATTTGTGCTCCAGCAATGATTATGTTCAGAATTTTTACCAAGCTTTTACAAACATGCTGAGAAAATGTCTTCATTTCGTTAATTATTTGTCCTTTTAATTTGTGCAAATGAGCAGAGTTTGTGGAAGCTGCAGACACTGCTGTGTTGTCATTTCTGCATTTTGGCATGCTGATCAGAACGTGGGATATGTGGCTCCTAAGTCTTGGGGCTACATTTTGGTGACTATTTAGAAACTCTGCCTTCAAGTTTATAATGAAAGATGTTATTTGAAAAGCTATAAGCGGATCAAAAATTGTAGGCAAGGAAACAGACCTGAAGTAATGTTGCTCAGGGTAGATAAAGAGAAAAGAAAAACAACCAAGAATAACAAGTAGAAGGACTCGTTTCTAAAAACCACTCTGTGGACTGATAAATGTTGTTTGTGTAGCTGAAGAACTTTCTGGAAAGGCCAGAGGAGCTCTGTGGTGAGTGGATTGGGAGATTTGGGGTGTTTTCTTCATACAGACAGCACCTCTGGAGCATGGCCAGGCCCCTGGTACTGGGACACCCTCTGCATTTCCAGTGTGAATGGCTGTGTCTCTGTCTCAGCAGTGTCCCCAGAGTTGGGTCAACCATGACAAAAACTGTCTTTGGTGGCAAACACACAGTGGCCAACTCCAAATCCTTCCTCAGATGCAGGGAGGGAGGAGCCCTTTGCTGTCCTTGGTCTTCATACTGGGGCAGTGACTCTGAGACCTTCCACCCTCCCCGAAGCCAGACTACAGAATGAGTCCCCTCTCCATAAGAAATCCCACTTAGCTGGGCTGTGGTTCAGCTTTGGACCCCTGTGCTGGAGATGATTCTTTTTCTATGCTAAGTGTCCCCCACCTATAGCCTTATTCTACTCCTTGGGAAAGCTGAAGGCTGGCCAGTCTTGTCTCCAGGAGAGCAGAGCACAGGATGAGGTATCTGATGTGGGGATCTTTTGCTTCTGCAGATGGTTCATGTGGTGTCTAGGACATCAGTGCTGCTGATTTTTTCTCCCAGCAAATTTCCAAGGCACAGGGACCTCTAGTGCAAATACAAAATTGCCCCTGCACTGAGTGTCCCCTTTCATAAAGTTAAGACCTGCCACAACTTTCAGTGGTGGTGGGAGGGGACCAGTATAGATGTTTTATCCTGGTATTCCCCACTGAATCTCTCCAATCCTTTAGAAAGAGGGTATCACAGACTGGAATCACCAGCCTCCCCACATGTGGTCCAAACCTGTCCCCAGTGGTGTCCCTCTGAGCACGGGGAGCAGGACTTGCATGGTTGGCCTTGATGAGTCAGTGTTTGCTTTGTGATTTCCCTCTCTGTGCCCGCGCCCTGCTGAGCCTGGTCTCCAGCCTCAAATTAAACAAAGTTGGGTTGAGTTGGAAGAACTTCCAAAACAAACTGAGAGCTTGACAGTGTGAGTGCTCAACTGAGTAAGTGATGCTGCTTTTCCTCTGAGTCAGTATGGAAAATGGCAGTTCCAGAGGTGCTGCTGGATGGAGCAGACGTGCAGCTGAGCTCCTGACCTAGTGCTTATTGAGAGTCCTTGGGTGTCTCTTCTCAGTGCAGATCAGTGTGCATTTCTCATGTTCCAGTGCACTGAACTTCATCCTCCTTGCCCTCTGCCTGCTGCCCTCCCTGTTTTCAGTCCAGTGTAGCCTCCTCCTGCCAGCCCTGCCTGAGCTGGGACACCCACGTGCTGAAGCACTTAGAGCCTGTGCAAGGGACCAGAAGTTGCTGCATTTTTAGAGCGAGCAAAATGGTTCATGAGTCCAGGGGTTTTCTTTCTTGACTAAGAACACCACAACAATAGCTCATTATTCAATTTCAGTTTTGCAGCAGGAGCCTTTTATGGCCTGCCAGCATTGTACTGAATCACACCAGGCTGGGGAGGAGGAACACAGGAAAGGCACCTGCTCAGAGCTGGCCACAGTCGTGGCCACTTTCTAATGTGTTCACACAGTGACAGCAGAAGCATCTGGGCTGAGATATAAACCTGATGGTTATCACCCATCCTCCAGACCAGGTGGGGATAACAGGACCTAGAGCTCTGATTTTTATCTCAGAAATTACCTCTTATTTCCATTTCTGTGCAGATTTGCTTAGTGCTTCTGCTCCCTAGGCACAGAGACTTGCTGAGGTTCAGTGAGCAGCCCAGGATGCAGCAGTGTGCTCACTTCTGGCCCTCAGGGATCATCCATCACCTGCAGGACAGTCTTGTGGTGCTGGAACAGAATGGGTCAAATGGGTTTTATATCATGGGTGCACATCCAGAGGATCCAGGTGCATTGTCTGAAGAACACAAGGCTCAGATTAAAGGTCCTCTTTAAATAGCAGTGACAGAAATTGGTACAAGAAGTGCACAGAAGGCTGTGAAATAATGAGCTGCAATAGTCCTAAAAACATTAATAATTTGGTAGCTTGATTAATCTTCTAACTCAAATGGAGCTGTGCTGTGATTTTTTGGGTAGAATTAATTTTTTCTGTGTTTGAGCAGCTGTCAAACCAAGTAAGATTAAGTATGAATATAAGGAAATTCATTTTGCTACCACCCTTCCTGAGTGGTGAATAAACAGTTAAAATTGTTTTCCTTTCCTTAGCATTCTATGGATTATGCCCTAAGTGGCTATTTCATGCCTGTGTGTGCCCTCACCTCCACACACACTCACACCAGAGTCAGAAAGATTCTGCAGATGAGGTGAATTCAAATTTCAGTTCCTAACTTAAATGACCTCAAAATCATAAAAAAACCCAACTCTTAGTGGGTGTTGGTTCTACACCAAGGTCTGACAGGGCAGGACCACAGCTTGAGACACGAGAATGAATATCAAGACTCTCTTGTGGTTAAACAGTCATTGCAGCAGGGCTCATCAACTTCAGCATATGATTCAAACCTCCAGGTGAGTGGAGAATCCTACCTGGATCACTAGCTGGGCTGGAAAGACACACCTTTGAGACAATCATTTTTCAAGCAAGGATGCTGAACCACATCACAAGCACTGAAGGAATTACAAAAAAAAAAAAAGCCCCTGAAAAATTTCCTGTTTGTCTCCAGAGGAAATTGCCTGCTTTCTGCCTGGTTTCTCTAGAGCAGTTGTACATTGGTGCTTATTTTGCCCATTCTCCAGCTTAATTGAGAGAATTTAATAACAGATGGTTACCTGGCATCACAATTGGAAATGACAATCTTCATTCTTAGAAACATCTCCCTTAAGGAGTTAAGGGAATCAGCCCAAACTATTGTGCTTTTTCTCAGCTTCACAAAGAGCAAACTGCCTGAAGGCTGGAGTCTGCATTTCTGTTTCTCTGTTTCCCTCTCTTTAAACTGATGTCTCTTTATTACAACTATGCAGAGTCAGGGGCACCCTGCTCTCTGTGGGCTGACAGGGCAGCTGGCACAAGGGCACATCGTGGTCCCCAGGCCCTCCAGGGTAATGTTAATGCCAATGCCACAGAGCCAGTGAGTGTCTCCTGGAGGTTCCTCTGGCCTGGCTGGGAGCAGCACGTGGTCCTGTGCACTTATTAATGTACAACCTGATGGGACAGTGCTGCTCCTCCTGGCATCCCGAGCCAGCCTAGTGCTGGTTTCAGCTGCTGCAGGGACTTCAGTGAGATCTGAGGCTAAGGAGCAGCACTAATCTGCTCCATCAACCATCCAGGGCCTGCCAGGCATCCTGCAGGAAAGGCAATAAACAGCAGGAGGGCGGCAGGGCTGCTGCAAGCTCTGCAAGGGGTATGTTTCTCTTTTGGCATTGGAGCACCAGAAAGGAGCAAAGAAATCCTCATTTTACTTTCCTGCTAGAGCTCTGTGTATCCTCTCTCCAGGAACCACAGAGAGGTATCACAGAAAACCAAACTTTTCCAGGTTCTTGGCACTAATTCTGTGCTGAGTGAAGTCAACAAATGCTTTCAAAGCTGAGCTGGGGCATGTGCTTCCTTACACAGCTCCTGAAATGATGGATTCTTTGGACTGAGGAATGAATAAAGTCAAGTTTGGCCCCTTCTCCTTGCTTTGAAAAGCCTTTCTTGATGAACAAGGTGGAGAAATGAAGGAGCTGGGACTGTTCCCCTAATTCCTGCAATCCACTACACATGCTCAGAGATGATTTGTAACCCCATGGACGTGCCAAATCTGCACTGAGCTGCACAAGACTGACTGTATGAGCTACCTCAGACCTGGAAAGTTTGACAACTTCACAGCTTTGCTGGAGTGTTTTCCTGGAAGTATAAAATAAATATCATTTTAGTGCAATTGCCAGCAACCAAACTGTGAGGTTTCTGCAAATCCAGAGAGTTATTCCAGTAATAATATAGAAAGGAAGATTTTATTAGGCTCAAAATTCAGGTATATCCAAAATTTCTCATTGAAAGACCATCTCTTTCTGGCCTGACAGTACAGGGGATCATAAATAGCTCTGTGGTATAAATGAGTGCTTCAGAAGTGTTACTGAAAATGAACTATTTACTTGGGTTTGCTGGGTAAAGACAAAAAAAACCCCACCCCAACTCATCATTCCTCATCCTCTGAATAGAAGTTGTTTATTTCTCAGCAGCAAGATTAGAAAAAATAAAACTGTTTCCCCAAAGCAACTTTCCCAGAGATACATCAAAAAGCAGAACTGTAAAGGAGACAAATGATCTGTCTCTAGCTCTCTGTGCTAAATGGAATTCCTGCAGAGGAATTGACTTTTATTGCCTGCCACTGGCCTCCCATGTCAGCTGGCTGTGCTCAGCTTTGATGGCAATGAAGCAATGGTTCTGTGACTCCATGAAGCACTCCCTCTTCCCTCCATGGCTCAAGCAGGCTGCTGCAACAGCCCTCACCAGTGTCTGTCAGCCTGAGGACAGGGTGGGAGGAGGGAGTTTGGTTCCTGGAGGGTGTCTGCTGTCCAAAGAATGGAAAATATGATTTCTGCTTTGGGAATTGAATGAGTCCCCTTTAGAGCTCTTAAGGCTGTATTTATAGGAAGGATAATGGAGCAGAGGACAATATGTTTTGTCCCTAGGTTCTGCTGAATGCTTCTGTTGTTGATTTAGGATCTGATCCAAAGCTAATTCTTTGCCTCATAAGCAGCTGTTTCTGAGAGCTCCTGTCGTATAATTCTGAGTGAAACTCTTTAGATCTTTGCCTGTCTCTACTTAGCAAGAAACGAGACTTTTGTGCTCTATGAATCCCTAGCATGCAAATAACAGGTATAGAAACATCCATTTCAGAGTGATGCTGTTAAACAGCAAGGGGAGGAGAGAATAACTGTGATTAAGTAGCTGGGCATAAAGTCTCTGAGTACATTTTGAGTTAAAGTTTATAGCTATGGAGACCTGGGACAGACTGCCAGCAGAAGAAAGGTATCTTATCAAGACAGTGTTATCAAGTTATTTTTATGACAGAACTGGAGCTGAAAGAGTGAGAAAAGTCAGAAAAGGCCAGGAGTGGAAGATGGTTTTGAAGGAAGCAGAGAGATCAATTCCTGAGACTACACTGGAAGAACACTGCATTAAAGAACTGTGCCCAGCTAAACAATTAAATGATAGTTGTTATAAAGCAGCATAATTAGTGTTGGGGATGAAAAAGAGAGCAGAAGCCATTTAAACTAATATGAAGAGATCTTCTTATTAAGTAAAAAAATCAAAGAAGAGAAAGTTGAATAAATTAGCTTGAATAAAGTTAGCTTGAATAAAATGCTAACATACTGCCACGGCAGAAACCAGCTAATAATTTGGAATACCAAAAGCAGCAGACCTGGTCACAGTTGTTAGCTATTTGTCAGAGTTCAGCACAGAAGAAAGGAGGTCTGTCTGATATTCAGACATCATTTATTGCAGAACAGCTCCTTAAAATGTTAGATTTTGTGTGGACAGGAGAACATAGTTCTTCTCCCAAGAGGAATATTAAACCCACTTCAATAAAAGGTAATATGCTTTAGTCCACAGCATGCTGCTGCTTCTGCCCCAGCTGTGCTATAGCTGGGGTTCTGCACAAGCTGCCTCACCCAGGGACAGCTGGGGTCTGCAGAGAGAAGTCCCAGCCATCAGTGATGTGGTTTGTGTCAGTGAATTCACGTGGCTTAACCTGTGTCTCTTTGCAAAGGCATCAGCAGCACAGCTTGCAGTGAAGTGTTTCATAAGAACGGAGACATTCCCCTGCTGAAAAACAGACTTCTTCATTTCCAGAGGCCTATCATTTTTCAGGAACAATAAGAAACTAATCCCTGTTATATGAAAGTAAGCTGTACCCTAGAAGATCCAGTCCCTGGCTGAGGGTTTGTTGGATGGGCTGGAGCAGAGCAGCACATGATGAAACCACCTTGCATAACAAACTCTCTTATCCACATAACGGGAAACAGGTTTTCAACTCGACACACTTGTGCTCCTCATGAGAAAAATATGAAGCCACTAGTGCAGTACACAGTTGGGTTTACCTTGGGCCAGTTTAATTTCCTGTCCCCATTGCTTTTCTGAAGGCAGAGAACTAATAAATATCCTGTTCTAAATAAATAAATAATGAAAAAAAAAAAAAAAAAAAGAAAAAAGCATCTATAAATTTAGTGAATTAGTTGATTCCACTGATCAGATTTATGTCTACATATAACTCAGATCTTGCCAGTGATGTGACCCATTTAAGGACTTAAAGATGAAGTTCAGTGGAACAATTAATGTGAACAAAAAAATGAGAGTCTGGATTGAGTCCTGTGTCACTTAATAAACTCCTCAAGACTCTCAAATCTGAAGCATGCAAAGCCCAGGGAGTTACTGTGCTGTGTTCTCCAGCCTCTGACATTTGTTCAGTTGCCTTAATGAGCACCTAAAATGCAGATATGGTCAATTCTGGATATTCTCAGCAGCAGAATGCTGGATGTTAAGACCAGTGGTTGATTTTTGCCTTTGTTTTATTGACAGCCTCAGGTATTAGGTCTCTGTGATATGGAGTTAGGTTAAGCTTTAGACAGCTCTTAAGTTTTTGAAGTCAGATAAGCTACAAAAGGGTGGTGAAGACTCATGTTCCATGTGTTGCTGTATCCTGGATGGTCCAGGCAGCTGCAGTAGTGCCAGTGTAATTCTGATAAGCAGACAAGTAACAAATGTCTGTAAATCTGCCTTTATATACTGCAGAGCTACAGGGCAAAGCAGAACATCCAAGGTTTGCCTCAGTTTGCCTGGTTTTGGACCAGGGCCCAGAGTTCTTGCTCTCACAGTGGAATCTTATGTCCCTGGCAGGCAGTGTAAATCCCATGTTAGAGGAAAGCAAAAGGTTTCCTATGATATTTCCAGGTTTTCTTTGATTCCTCACAGCCCATCAATAAGTGTTGATTAGCAGGGAGAATGACCTCAAGGCACGTCAGCTGTAGGATGTGTTTTCCTGGAGGGAAAGGAAGAAGATGATTTCCTCCTCTCAGAGATAAGGATTCTCACTGATTTGAAAAGCATCATTTCACTCTTACTTTTTTTTTTTTCCTTTATATATTTACTAATCCTGAAGGTGCAAAACCTGATTTCAAGTTCTACTGTATGGATGCTGAAGGAACCCAAAAGACCACCATTTCAACCCAAATTCCCTTCTCTCCCTAGAACTGCTCCTAACTCACAGAATCACAGAATCACAGAAATTAGGGGCTGGAAGGGACCTAGAAGATCATCTAGTCCAACCCCCCTGCCTGAGCAGGATCACCTAGACCAAGTCACTCAGGAACAGATCCAGGCGGGTCTTAAGTGTCTCCAGAGATGGAGACTCCACAACCCCCCNACTCTCTCAGCCTCTCCTCATAAGGGAGATGCTCCACTCCCCTAATCATCTTGGTGGCCCTGCGTTGGACTCTCAAATGATATCAGTCCTACATATTAAAGAAGAAGATATAAAAATCTGTTATTACTGCTGCAGATGGGCAGCTCTTAGAAATGCTTCTTGCAGAGTTTGCTTCCTACTCTGAGTCACTCACACTCTCAGTTTCTCTGGCCTGTGTCCAAGCCCATGTTTCATCCTACCCGTGCAAGGCAGCTGCTTCTGCTCAAAACCAACTCATGCAGCTCAGACAGAGTCTGAACTAAGACAAAAATAAGCAGTGGTGGAAGAAGAGCAGATTAATGTGACTTTTCAATAGCAGAGAGAGGTACTTCCAAGCTACTCAGGAAGTTTACTATCTGTCCATGGCTCCTCCTGCTCTGCTGAATCTTGAGCAATGTTTACCATGACCACAGCATCCTTGTTCTCAGAAGCAATGAATGAATGGCTCAAGGCACCACAGTCCCCTTCTCTGGGTAAACTCTACTGAAGGCAAATCTCTGGCTCCTTTGTTCCCTACAGGCAGACCAGCTATGTTCTAACACCAGGAAAGCTGGTTATGCCTGGAACTGAGTACAGCAGTGAGCATTTCAAAACTGGTTTCTGATCACTTATTTATTTGTTTGGTAGGGGTTTTGTTTGTTTGTTTGTTTTGTTTTTTGGTGTTAGCAAAAGCACCCTGAGGGTATCCATGGCTGTGCAGGTTTGTGTTTTCTGTTGAGAAACCAGATCCTGTGAAACTCTGTCATGCTGGTTGAGCTCAGGTAAGAATACCCAGTGACATCATTTTCCTTCTTGTCTCCATGCAGCTTTCAGAGGGAATCAATGCAGGGCAAGGACTAGGCATTGAGATCATTGCCACCTTCCAGCTGGTGCTGTGTGTCCTTGCCACCACAGACAGAAGGAGGAATGATGTCTCAGGATCAGCACCCTTGGCCATCGGGCTCTCCGTTGCCTTGGGACATCTTCTTGCTGTAAGTTTTACCTCTTGCAGTTGAGATCTGCAATGTCCCAGCTCATGATGGGCCAGTGAAGGTAGAAAGATGATGGACAGAGGGGAGTTTCTGCCTTTCCCTTCCTCTTAAGGGACTGACCTTGTTTCTGTAACGTGCTTGGCCCATCCTTCCTGGGCCCCATGGCCGTGGCAATGTGATGAGGTTGCACATCTGGGAGAAGTCACTGCAGTAGAACCTGTTTTCCTGGTGGGATAGGAAGGGCACATGGCAAAGAGTCTTTCCCTCTTTTCCTGAGAGTGGGTGGGATGAGTGAAGCTGTTGTGAGCATCTGACCCATGCTCCAGGCTGCCATTTGTGCAGATGATGCCAGGTGTACATCAATGTCTCAGCACTGGTTCTCTTTCATCTCCTAGATTGACTACACAGGCTGTGGGATTAACCCAGCCAGATCTTTTGGCTCTGCACTGATTGCCAACAACTTTGAAAACCACTGGGTAAGTTGAATACATTTGTTTAGCTTTTAAGAGGCTCTGCACATACAAGATCAGAAACATTTAAACACCTACCTGAGCACCAAGCCAGTGAGCTGCCATTGCTATTTCATTTAACAAAACCCTTCTCCTTTTGCTCCTGAGCAGCATGAGGAGATCACAAGGTCCTCAAGCTGAGTGTTTATGTTCAAAGTAATATAGCAGGGGTTTATTTTTTGTTGTTATTTCCCTTTGAGTTTATTTATTGCAAATGTTTTAAACTTCAAAGCCTCATTGAGCAGAATCCTATGTTGGGTATTTACTGTTTAAGCCCAGTCTGTAAAGGGCTGCTGCTCAGTCTGGTAAAACCTAATTTAGGAAGGTTCTTAAGCAGGTTTATAAACTGAAATGGATCATCCAGTATTGGAAAGCTAATAAAATGTTCAACTTCTTAAAGCTAAGTGTCTGCTTATGTGCTTTCATGGGTAAGTGCTCTGGAAACATGATAAATTTGAGATTATTCCCTTTGGTTAAATGTGGTTAAAATGAGGAACGTATTTCACTAAAACTTGATACAGAAGGCTAATTTAAAAAGCCCTAAATGAACATGTGTTCTTAAATATTTAATATGTAGCTTGTTCCAACTCTTCTACTCACAATTTTGGCAGCCAGTGGCATGGACGTTGATGGAAATTCAGCTGTAGTGCAGTGAGTTGTAAAAATTCTGGACACGGGTGCCATTTTAATCTAAAAAGTAAAAAACAGAATGAGGTCAGTGGGGATATTTTGCCATTTTCTTCCACTTAAACACTTCTATTGGGATACTAAGGTAATGTAACTAAGCCAGTAGCTGGTATGTCCAGAACTGTAAAGAAAAAGTATTTTCTTTTGTACAGAGAGAAGGAGACAGAGGTAATAAATCATGTTAAACTATTGCTATTGCTGAATAAAAGATGTTTGCAGACTCAGGAACTCTTTGGCCATGCAAATCCCTGAAAATCACATCTCATTTCTAATGAAAGCAGCCTGTCTACTAAAAGGCTTTTATTGCCTCTCCCTCCAAAGTTTAAAAGCCTTAAGTGATTAGACCAGTACTAATTACAGCAATATCACTAACTAAATAGTAGCAAATTAAGCACCTAATTAAATCCTCACTAAGTACTTCTTTCTAATTCCCCTATCACTGCAAGCTGGCGGGAGAATGGAATCTAGCCCTTGCTGCTTATAGAAATTGGGCTCCCCTGCCAAATGTGCCTGGAGCAACAGGGATGTTTTACCAGTAGGTACCTAATTTTAAATTTCAGAACTTGACAACACAGGCACAGCCATTAATCCCTGGGCTTATTGCCAATTCCTGGTGAGGAATCCCTGGTTTCTTGCCACGCAGTTCAGTAAATTCAGGTGATGGGCTAATGTGAATGCTGTCATTTTGTGCTGGAAATGCTGAGGGAGGATTTGTCAGAAGAGCTCGAAAAGCAGCAATGCAGGAGGCACTAACTGGGCTTGGAACTGCCTTTCAGATCTTCTGGGTTGGCCCAATCATTGGAGGAGCAAGTGCTGCCCTGATTTACGACTTCATCCTGGCTCCCAGGAGCAGCGACCTGACCGACCGCGTGAAGGTCTGGACCAGTGGGCAGGTGGAGGAGTACGACCTGGAAGCAGATGACATGAACTCCCGGGTGGAAATGAAGCCAAAATAAAGGAGGACCAAGAGAATCAAAAAGCACATTGGTTTCTGAAGATGTTGTCAGTGTTACAGACTCTTTGCAAACCAGCGAGCAGTACTTTGGTTTCGAATTCAATAGGATTTTACTTTTGGTGGTTTGTTTTTTTTGCTCCCAATCTTCATAGCATTTTTATAACCGGGGTTCTTTGGTTACCAACCCTTCAGGCCAAGAAGTCATTAGAGCCTTTTGCATGAGCTAGAGAAATGGGGCTGAAATTTAACCCCTCCCTCACCACCAGATTTGCTGGTGTGTTTCGTGTGGGTGGTTCTCAGTAACGAGCAGTTCAGATGATCAGTCTGTTTGCTGAAAGAACAGCTCCTGAGGACAGAGAACCATCTGTACCATTAATGGGGGGCTTATACTGGAAATATCTCTGTACAAATATGCAAGGCTGGTATAATGCCAGCAGTGCATGTGGAAAACCATCTCAAATCACTGCCCAAAAGCATCTTTTGGAAGGAAAAGGTCACTATAAATTACTTTCTATGTAGAATTAAGCATCATTTTCTCAATGATTGATAATCTCTGAGAAAGAGGGCCAGAAAAGTTAAGCTGGACAAGAACCTTCAGGATCCCAAGATTCATTTATGTTTTCTAGTGTTTAATTCTCCAGTTCATTGTGGGAGAATATATGACAAAAAACCCCATGTATAGATACGTTATTTCCTGGGATGTAAAAACTAGAAGTGAAACTGAAGAGTAGTAATAACAATAGCAAGAATTTGTAAACAGGATCTGATTGTTCCTGTGACTACTCTGCTTTTGTTTGTCTTACATAATTTAACTTTATGTTTTAAAGCAAACCAGGAAAAATAAAGGCCCCTTTCTTCCTGACCCCATTCTATTAGCCAGTGCTGTAACATTCAGGGACAATGAATAGACACACAGTATATTTTCTAATGAGGGACAAACAAATACATGTGTATAAGTCCATTTTGGGGGTCATTGCTTTTTTATATATATATATATATATAAATGTTTATATATATGTTTTATACAGAAAGCCTAGTATACTGTTTTGTAAGAAAATAAGAGCATAAGACAAGTGGAAAGAATTGCAGCAGTGCTTAGCAAAATAAATGACACTGGAAACGTCAAGAAAATGAACAATCTCAGTGATGTGGAAGACTCTTCTCTGGTTTTGTGTGTGTGCTCCTTATGATTTCCTGAGTAACCCAGAGCATTAGCTGGTCTTACCTACTAACTCTAGAATAGTGACAGCAGACACCTGCTGATGTGCTTGTTCTGCACAGTTTATTAAAGAAATGAGGCCCAGAGGAACCTACATGTAAAGCTGCACACTTCAGCACTCAGACAAACACCCCTGAGGGAATGGGATGTGTCTCCTGGGAGAGACACTGTCAAGATGGGAACTGAGAGAGGGTTGAGGTGGGAGACTATAGGGGAACTGAGAGGGAGTAGAGCTTGGATCATAACAGACTCTACAGTTTGGATCCTTTCGAGTTGAGCAGATGAATGAAAAAAACCCAAACCAAAACAAAATCTCCAGTAAATTAAAAGAGAATCTATTTTATCTTTCTTGTCTCCATTTGGTGTGTTATCCTGTGTATTGTCTATGTACATACAGCATGATTGGATTTTGGGGTGGTTTAAAATAAANTACATAATTTAACTTTATGTTTTAAAGCAAACCAGGAAAAATAAAGGCCCCTTTCTTCCTGACCCCATTCTATTAGCCAGTGCTGTAACATTCAGGGACAATGAATAGACACACAGTATATTTTCTAATGAGGGACAAACAAATACATGTGTATAAGTCCATTTTGGGGGTCATTGCTTTTTTATATATATATATATATATAAATGTTTATATATATGTTTTATACAGAAAGCCTAGTATACTGTTTTGTAAGAAAATAAGAGCATAAGACAAGTGGAAAGAATTGCAGCAGTGCTTAGCAAAATAAATGACACTGGAAACGTCAAGAAAATGAACAATCTCAGTGATGTGGAAGACTCTTCTCTGGTTTTGTGTGTGTGCTCCTTATGATTTCCTGAGTAACCCAGAGCATTAGCTGGTCTTACCTACTAACTCTAGAATAGTGACAGCAGACACCTGCTGATGTGCTTGTTCTGCACAGTTTATTAAAGAAATGAGGCCCAGAGGAACCTACATGTAAAGCTGCACACTTCAGCACTCAGACAAACACCCCTGAGGGAATGGGATGTGTCTCCTGGGAGAGACACTGTCAAGATGGGAACTGAGAGAGGGTTGAGGTGGGAGACTATAGGGGAACTGAGAGGGAGTAGAGCTTGGATCATAACAGACTCTACAGTTTGGATCCTTTCGAGTTGAGCAGATGAATGAAAAAAACCCAAACCAAAACAAAATCTCCAGTAAATTAAAAGAGAATCTATTTTATCTTTCTTGTCTCCATTTGGTGTGTTATCCTGTGTATTGTCTATGTACATACAGCATGATTGGATTTTGGGGTGGTTTAAAATAAACAAAATCAGTTGTGCTAACACACAAAACCCTCCTGATGCTTGATCTTTAATTTGCCTTGCACACAACACAAGTTCATTTTCCATACTTCTATACTATATTTTCCATACTTTCTTCAGGTGCCAACTTGTAAGGCTGAGACCATTTCTGCTTTTTCTGCTCTTGATGATACCTTGGGTATGATGCTGCCCTTTGGGGAAAGGAAGCTTCTTTCCTTCTATGACAGGCAAAGCACCAGCTCTATTATTTAAAATAAAGCAGATAACTATGGCCTTATGCCTCCTTTCCAGATTTATTTTCAACTTTATTTGATGGAATCTCAGTGCATCCACTGACCCCAAATTAATGCTTTTTTTGCCTTGCAGAATCTGAGCCAGACCAGCTGCAGAGGTTACCCACAGTAAATTGTTTTGAAAAGCTTGAGGTAACTCAACACATCCAGTGATGGAGGAAATGTGAGATTCACAGCTTGCTCCTTAGCCCTCCAAAGAGCAGTAACTTGGCTCATTTTCTATGCTTCCAAGTGCAAAACTTTGAAGACAAGCAATGCTGACTTTCCATTTGGTGTATAATAGGATTATGTCGTTAGCTGCTGTAGCTGCTGCTTCTGCTCACCACAGTTAACAACAGAAAGAAAAACCATAACTAGTGAGGGAACAAACAACAGGCCAAAGTAAACGAAGTGTGATCTGTTGATGGATTTTTTTGCAGTGATAATGTTTAAATAAACTATAGTAAATCTCTTGGAAATTAAGCTAAAACATATTTCAACAGAATTCCAGGCTGAAACTCCTTCCTTAGTAAAAAGGGCAAAGCTCTATGCTACATTTAAAGTGCTTTTGAGACCCTGAACTAAGAACAGCAGCTTCTAAACAACACAAGGGCAGAGGTGCCAGTGGTCTCCCCACTCCTGGCACGAATTTCCTTTGTGCTAGACAAGCACACTATAAAGTTATCATCTCATTAAAGCATTTGGAAGATACCCAGTGAAGGCATTAAAAGCAAGAAGCAGCAAGTCCCAAACCCCATAACAAATGGCAGGAGGGTGATGTGATCACCCAGAAACTCCACAACATCTCCCTGACATCAATGGGAAGCCTTGGGAACACCATGGCTTAAACCAGCTCCCATGGTGTGTGCACTAATAACCCTGACCCACGGGCACAGGGCCCATGGTAAAGCCATGGACAAGTCTCTGGCTTTGTCACTGAGGCAAAGAGAAAGGGGAGGTGCTTCTCTAGCCTAGCCAGGGCTCAGCTGCCATGGGCTCAGCACCCACCCTGCTTCTCCAGACATTCTCCAGACAATCCAAGGAGATATGGCTCCTAACTTTAGCCATCTATCTTTAGAAGTAAATACAAGCTCTGCCTCCCCATTGTGCCCGTGGCCATTTAATTTTAGCTCTGCCCAGCCTGTTAACACGTGTGAGGGAAGAAAGGCAATTGAAAGGTGACAGAATGACAGCCAAGGAGCCAGGAAGCTGCCATTGTCTTTCCACAGCCACCAGCTGCACCAGCCACAATTCAGAGCCTCGTGTTTGTAAAAATTACAATAACACTATAATACTAATAAAGAATTTCTCATCGTTTTTCAATGTTTTCTGTCCTTTTACCCAGCTGAAGTTTGGACGTGCCAAGAGTCACACAATAAATTTATATTAAGAATATGGTTGTTATTATTCACTTGCAGTCTGGGTTCCAGTAAACATCTGTTTCAGGAATGGTCCTGGGTTTCATTTTACCCAAGCCTTCTGTCCTTGAGTGTATAAATTGTCTGATATTACTGAAAATGCTTAGCCCTGAGGGGAATAATGTGTCATTTGATAGACTTTCCTAAGCTGAATTGTGAAATCAAACCTCTGTTTAAATAGGAATAATGATAATTAGCCATTAGCCATCTGAGGTCACACTGCTTTAGGTTCTTGAAATAATATCCCACAAAGGGCTGTGAATGATGTTCCTGAGAAGTTCCTGTTGACTTCAAGATTCCTGTGTGCTACTGGACAAATCTACAAAGGGAGTTAACATGTTAAGTTTGGATTTTTCAGTAGTGAGACTTCACTTAAACCTTCTCTGTGAAATCCTCTTCTTGCTAAAGCCACAGACAGAGTCTGTTACTGATTTGGCAAAATATGTCCCAATTATTTATTACCAAATAACAACCTAATTTACCACCAGATCAGTTATTTCCCTTGGCTATAATGGTATTGGGATGTGGATGTCAGCCCTCCTGCTGACAGTGTGACACATCACTGTGTGTTCAGAGCCTGATGAGCACAGAATAACCAGAGGAGCAAATGGCTGGAGGGCAGGGACAGGCAGCATCAGAGGCAGGGATCTGTGGATCTGATCAGCATTCAGCAGTGCTCCTTTTCCTTCCACCTTGGTGGCAGTACACACCCCACTGCCCTCCAGCCGTGCCTGCCTGAATGGAAGGTCTTCAGCTTTCTCAATCTTTGTCTTGTGAGATTTCTAGATTTTGCTAAGAGCCCTAGAAACTCAGCACACTCCCCTTTCCATGATCTCCCGAACTTCCTGATCTGTCACGACCTGCAGTGTGCCAGGAATGGCCCTCATTGTGCCATTTCCTCTGTTCTGCTTCTATTCTGGTCTTGCAGGAGCAATTAAGAGGCTTGTGGAAAATGCCCAATGCAATGATACCGTTTGCCCATTCTGGCAGCATTTCCAGACATTTCTTTCACCTTTCTCCTCCTTTGCACTTCATTTGCAAGCTTCTGGCTGCAAACAGCTGAAGGTGATCCCTCCATTTAATCTCTAGCTTGTGTCCACCCCCTTTTCTAAAGGCTGTAGCCCTGCTCCTCAACAAAAACCTGCAGGGAATGTCTATTAATTATTTTTATTATTTTTTTTTTGCTATTGAAAACAAACCATATAATGTTTCCTGGAAGCATGGGACCCAAACAGCAACTCTTGGCCAAAAGTGACTGTTCAGTGCAATTGCTGGAAGCTCTCATATTTTTTTGCCTTTTTTTTTTTTTCCTAAAAAGTAAAGGGAGCACTTGTAGGGAGCAATCTACCCAAGGGATGGATGTGAGCATCAAAACAACAACCTGCAGCACACATTTGGTTTCCTTTGGGGATCTCCAGCATTTTCTTGTTTCACCATTTCACATTCTGCTTTCTCAAGAAGAACCTGGCAGGAATTAAAGGGGGAAATGATGGGTTTTCTCCATTTTATATCCTATCAGTTCTCCCTGTGAGGCTGACAGATGTACCCAGGAAGAGTTCAGCTGTATTGCTGCAAATCCTCTCATGCTGCCTGCTCCTGGGCCTTGCAGGCAGCACTGGGCAATTTCATTACAAAAGTAGCATCTCCTGAAGTGACTCAGTATGTCTCAGGGATATTTTTAGGATGGAATTATTCACTTTCACTTGTCACCAATCTCTGTCCAGTGGGTACATGGAAATGAGCTTTCAGAAAACTCAAATCAAACTAAGTGAAAGACACCTTTGGTGAGAGTCTTGGTCTTCTTGATCCGGATCAAGTGCAATCTGGGAATGTCTATTTTCAGGGAGCAATTAGTGATTTCAGACTCCTGGCTGAACTTTGTCAGGAATGATGTTGTAGATCTGTTTGGAACTTGAACTTTAGGATCTGAGGGACCTTGAAGACAATTTAGGCTCTGTGCAGCCAATCAAGTGGTTTGGGTGTTTCAGATGTACGTGTTTGAGTCCTGTCCATGTCCTCTGTCAAGAACTTTGGCTTGTCACATGAGGACTCTTCAAGCACTTTGAGTTTGTATTGCATCTGACCTTGTATCAAAAACATTTGGAGTGGTTAATTATTATGCTACAGTTTTCACTGTATGAACAATGGCCTCTTTCTTCCCTTGAAGGACTGTTTGTCCAATTAGTCAGTTTTGTGCAATATTGTTAAGAAGCCTTGACTTTGGCTTCTTGATAAATAATAGCTGTTTCCTGAGCACATTCAACCATTGAAATCATTGTTCATTTTAATAATGGCCTCAAAAAAACTATAGGGTTTGACCAGTGCACATATATTCCAAATAGAAATTAGCATGAATAGTTTAAATAGTGTCCAGTTCTATAAGCTTAGCAAATTCACTTGAATGTTTTGCCTGGATAGAGTAGAAATGGACTTGCTGCAAGGGTTGCAGATGTAATGAACTGGCAATGTATGGGATTCAGTGACAGCTGAGGTATGAAAACCAGCAGGGTCCCTGCAGGAGATGCCCTGTGCCAAGCCAGATTCTCAGACTAGTGCATGACTTTCATGTGACTCAGTGACAAGCCAGTGTGTAGGTGTATAAATTTGTGTGCATATGATCTTACATATGGAAAAGCACATATGTGGGCCAGAGTTAACATCAAATTGCTAATGAGTCTGTGTGGAACACACTCTGTCAGCTCCTGCTATCTCAGGGAAGATGTAACAGCTCTTGGGAGCATTTTGATGAAGACCCAGATTCCAGTTGATATTATAATCACAGGCATCATTTGGACAGATCTTTTTTACTGCTTGTTTTAACTTTGGTTTCATTTTTTTCCAGGTGGAACCAAAACCTGCTCTAATGGAGATGTGCAGGAAGGGCAGCCTATGCTAGGCTATGGGAGAAACCTTGAACTTGGGAATATAAAGTGATGTTTCTGACAGGAGAGCAAGCAAACCTGCTGAATAGACAACTTTCTCTGTCCATCTCTGGTCTTCAACACCCAGCTAGAGCTAAGAAACCTTTCTCTGAAGGTGACACAAAAAGTTTCAATTTTTCCACATCTTCCTTACCCAAATTCATCTAGTAGTTCCCTCAGATGTCCTAGCTGCTGCCTGGACATATATTGAAAGATGAAGCCTCCCAGCCCCTGCAGACTTGAGATTTCAGAAGTATGGATCTTCCATTAAACATCCTTGTGCACAAGGTCAGTGCTGCCTCCTTCTCTGTTGTGCTGCTGTCCCTCAGGATGCCAAGGATGCTACCAGGGGGCCTTGCTGCTTTGTGCAGTTCTGTTTAAGGCAATCCCCAGAAGAGTGGTAGCTAAAGAAAACTGTCTGCAACCTGGGGCTTTAAAAATAGCAGCGGATGGCTGGAACTCTGCAGCCAGCTGGGCTGCAGTTAGCAAAAGCCTCTGAAAGATTTTAAGGTCAGGCCTGCACTGTGGGAACCACCAGGCTGTGGTTTGTTTGAACTGGAGACTGGAAAATGAGCCCCAGCAGGAACTCTTCTCTGATTCTTTTCAGACACTTGCAGAAAGGTTGTTCTGCTTTGTTCCCTTCAGCCAAGCAGACAGGCTGGAGATGGGACAGACTTTGCTGCACCATGAACATCCCTTGTCAAAATGCTGCATCCCTTTTGCACTTCTTCTCTTTCCCATGCCTCATAATTTCCACCCATATTGCATTCTGATCTTCAGTAACATTTACCCCACCATGATTTGTCTCTCCTCTGCTTCATACTGGTGTATGTCTCATTTTTGCCCAGCACCTGGCCCATGATGATGTATTTCAGCCTTAATGGTGATGATGTATTGCAACCTTTGCCACTGCCTTAATAGGAATTTTTCTCCCAGCTCTGCAGCATCTTTCCTTACTGACTTTCAGAGCAGATGTTCTTCATCCATCTGCACCCCATACAAACAGAACTGGGCTGGTCAGCTCCTACACTTCTCACAGGCTTTCTGGCACCTGCTGTACTTCAGTGTCTGCCTGGGACACTTTGTATGCTCTCGACTTTCTCCATCCTGCATCAAACATCTTTCTGAAATTGAAATATCTTCTCCTCTCTTCTCTTTTCTTACACCAATCAAAATAAAAAATCAAATCTCAGATCATCACTGAGACTGGTAATTCCAGCATATTCCTACCTGGGAAAGGACATGAGCACAGGGTTGGATTTAAACCTGGACTGCTGTAAGGAGACATTTGGCAGTAGGGAAAATTAGGAGTCAAACATTGGGCTAGAAATCAAAAGGAAGGATAAGGATGATTAGCACTTCAAGAGACTTGGCCTGAAATACAACCAGTCTCCATGGAACAGTCTGGTTAACATCATAATTTCTGGGCAGTTTGTGAACAACTTGACTTAGAGAAACATACCTTTTTTTTTGCCCTTCTGCCAAGCTCTTCCTTCTAAAATTTCTTCATTTGCTGGATATAAAGCATGTCCAGGTTCCCAACTCCCAGTTCTCACTAATCACTTCCATAAGTAATATAAGAAGCAATAGTAGGGTCTGAAGGAGTTATGGGGACAGGCAACACCCTTCAGAGGCAGGAGGCAAGTAACCTAAAGCTCAGATTTCTGCAGTTCATCTGTTGGTTCTTGAAGTGTTCCAGAGACCCACAATAGATGTGAATATGTGTATATATGTATCTGTGACATGTGAATATATGTATCTTGTCTCAGTTCTGCTTTGCTGTAGACATTGGTGATGATGCTATGAATTTATTTATCCTGGATCAACCTTCTGTTGCATTTTCCCTCCTAACAAATTCAGTAGCTTGCCCAGATGTACAACTTTGACTAGGACCACAAATGATGGAAACTTTCTTTTGTTTCTATCTACCTTGTTTTCCTTCATATTTTTTGTCTATGGCATTTCCATAGCATGCTGTAGAAGATATCAGCTGCCCTACAACTGGATGAAAATATCTAGATATTCTGCTTAATTCCTTATTTTACACAGCCATTTAATTATAAATTGAATATTAGGTATGAAAATTAGGCTGACAAAACAATGGGGACACAGCACAAGTTTAACTACCTGCAGGCAAAGCTCACACCTTGAAGTGGTGAAGGACATGCAATTGATCCTCTTGATGATGGATCTCTGCAGAGTATTTGTGTTGAACAAGCACAAAGAGAAAATCACATCCCTGATCTGTCAGGGCAGGACTCAGAGCCTGTGAGCAGCAGAAAGGAACAGTGATGCATCACTGAGGCTGTTGCTTGCTGGTATATGTCACCTGGGAACACACCTCCTTGGCTGAGCTAAAAGAAGGCCAGGAAATCTAAAAGCAGTATTTCCTTTAGTAGCTGAAATCTGCAAACTTTTTCTCCTTGGATTAAGTCATCTCAAGGCCTCGTGAAGCTGGTACAGCTTTGTCAGATGGCTTAGAAACAGTCTTTGTCTGAAAGGAAGCCAGAAGCAGTGACGACTGCTAGACTGGGTTGCAGTTGTGACTGGAAGGTTGACAATGGCAGAGGTGGGAAAGGGAGGCTGGAAGAATGAGCCCATGAGGGAAGTTTTGCTGCCCACGCAGATAAGTCATTGGATGGAAAAGCTCTGCCAAGCACAGGCTAACTGTAGTGGAAAGTGCATTGTGTTCAGGCTTCACAGACAGAGCCCAGGGAGACAATTGGTCTCCTGCACCATGGGGATTGATGACATTTAGCTCTTTTGGGTGCTTCTCGCAGAGCATCCTTTTTGCTGTCTGGGAAAGAGGGGTGAACAAAACATTGTGAGATTCAGCAGAGGAGAAATGCCCTTTGAAGACAATCACAAAGCAGCCTGAAGATGCTGGGAGGGGCTAAGATCAGCAGGGCTTGCCAAGCCAAATCTCCACGGTGCTGGCCTGTGTGTGCTGGGCACAGGGAGGCTTCTCCAGGAGCCGTCGCTCCCCTCCCTGACATTTCCCAAGTGCAAAGGCTAATTCTTAACCTCACAGGGTGGCAGAGAGAGTCTTGGGAGAGATTTTCCTCCTCCTCCTCCCAGGGCTGGCTCCATGGAGGTGCAGAGACCCTTTGATGCCTTGACAAATGGCTTTCAGCACCATCCAAGTGCCCTTCTCCCTCCGAGCAGGGAGGGCAGCCAATCTACTGCTTTACAAAGTGGCTCTGTGCTGTCCCCTGGCACCCAGAGACACAGTCTCTGGCTGAGCACTTTGAAGGGCTCTGTTCTTTAAGAAACCCAGCTCCTGCAAAGAAGCAGAATAAGGAGACAATGAGACCCAAGTGTCTTGCCAGGATATTCAGATGGGTGGGATTCCCAGTGGGTTTTCTCCACCCCAGCTTGCAAAGAGCTGGGAAGTGGAGCTGCCTGACTGTAATAAATACAGCCAGCAAAGAAAGGAGCTGGGGAAGGAAGAGCTGCCACCAGGATTATGGTCAAACAAAAGGAAAAAGAATGATTTTGCAAATTTTATGTCAAGCTTTGGAGCGACTGCCTCACACAGACTCAAGTCTCTGAGAGGCTTCAGTTGCCTAACAGCCATAAGGAGTGAGGATGAGTGTTTCAAACTGGGACAGGGTGATTTTAACATCTCCAATGAGATGTTACCCCCTCTCATATCTTAGTGCTTGAAAGTGAGTGGCTGTGGGTGTGTGAGGGTGTGCACACGTGTACATTGGGGTGTTTGTGTGTGTACACATCTACAGATAGAGCTTCCCTGCCAAGGCTGCAGAGTGCCAGCTTGGTGTGAAGCCAATATTGTTGTGTTCTGGGAAAGCACACAAGGAGAAGCTGTATTTGGGTTATGATAAGGGCTCAGTTCAGTCACCACTGAAGCCAAGTCATCCCCAGTTACAGCTCAGGGCAGACTGGGATGGCAATGGAGTTTGCATCACGTAGCTCTCAAGCAACATGAGCTCATGTCTAGGAAATGAGAGCAGAGGAAGGGCCCTGGATTTTGCTGCTGGCCCAGCCACCAACTCCATTTCTGGTCTTGGACAAACTATTTTAGGCAATAGTTGCTGTTCTGAAGAAAACAAGAAGCAATATGTGAGTAAGAACTGGTAAAAAAACCAACCCCAAAATGGAGGTTGTTTGCAGAACTTCAGAGAACTCTGGTGTCAAACTGCACCATGCACCTAAATATGGCTGTAGCAGACCAACACCCAGGCTGGGTTTATCTTCCCCTCAGGTAAGGTTTTAAAAGGCACTGGACTAAATTAGGAATTAAAATCTCAACATTATTTTCTGGGGTTTGACTGTGACATGTCATTGCCTCAGTTTCTCTCCCTCTGACTTGGACAGAACTTCTGTGATAAAACAGAGGGACGTGTGTGGAAATTCATTGTATCTACACAACAGTTATGCCTCTAGCAGCAACCTTCCTCTGAAGATTTTAATATTAAAACTGAAAAAGTAACTTTTCAGGACCTTACACAGGCACTGTGTATTTTAATTACTTACTGCCTTGCTAATACTCTGAGGTACAGTTTTCAGAGCATGTTTGTTACCATTATTTTATTGACATAATTGCCCAGTTATAGCCAGGATTTCTAGCTTAATATCAATGTCTTTGGTTTTAAGAGTTTAAACATGGTCCTTTTGGTACTGGAGTTCATTACAAGGGTACTCTGGTGTCCCACTTGAGCTGAGATCTCTTCCTTCCTCTCCACATTTTGCAGAACTCAATATAGTCAAGAATTTTTTTCTGGTTTTGGCTGATTTAATTTTTTCCCTAGTAGCTGGTACAGGGCTTTGTTTTGGATTCAGTGTGAGAATGATGTTGATAAGACACTGATGTTGTAGTTGTTGCTAAGGAGCACTTATCAAGGACTTTACAGTTTCCCCTGGTCTGCCAACGAGGAGGTAGCAAGGGGCTGGGAGGGAACAGGAGCAGGCCAGTGACCTTTTGGAGCCTTCTGAAGCATTTTGTAATAACTCTCTCACTTTCAGCCTGTTGCAAGTGCTTCAGTGCAGATGAAGACACTAGGCACATTGTTTTGTTCTTTTCAAACACAGCTTTCAACCCCCCCATGCCCTTTTGCAACCAATAGTTAGCAATAAATATGACCAGTTCTCTCTCTCCCTTCACAGCTGCTCCTCTCCACCCTCTTGAGAATGACTCCTCAAACTCTTGTCTTTGGCCAGTAGGCTGCTCTGTGGCCTGAGTCAAGTGGAATGAACTTCTCACCTCTTCAAGCACCCCAGGATAGAGGCAGTAGCAACACAGACAAGCTCTTGTGAAACTGGCAGGGCTGCAAACGTGTCTCCCAGCCACCAGCAATGGCCCATGTGTGTGCTGTTAGTGTGAATAAGATGAGCACATGGAGGGCTGAGTTACCTCACACTCATCTCCAGCAAGAACACATCCACCAGACTGGATCTTGCACAAAAGCAAAGAGCACAAGAACATTTTTGCCCATGGACTAGAGCTGGGTGTGACAACTGCCATCTGAGAAACCATTGGCCTTCACTGATTAGTGAGAATTCACAGAATACTATGACTGGAGTATTCTGAGATATTCTCAAAGAGTGAGAAATTCCTGATCATGATGCTGAGGGTCAGTGCTATGGACAAGTGAATTCCTTCCTTTTCTGTAGGTGAAGTGGTGTGACAGCAAGAGGTGTAGTTTATCAGGACAAGAGGTGAATGAAACCCTGGCTTCCTTTTCAGGCAAATGTGATTCCAAACGAGATTATTTTCTATAGAAAGTGGAAAATAGAATTGAAAAAAAAAACATTTATATTAGTCACACAGTCTTTGGATGAAAGGTTTATGAAGGACTATGGCCAATATATACTATGGCAACACCCAAGGGAAAAAGGAAAGTGTTTCCTTAAAAAAACCCAAACAAACCAAAACCCACCTGCAAGATAACACTGTTTGTGTGTGTATTGTGGGGGGGAATCAACCCAACACCAAAATGAAAAAACAAACACTTCCTCTAGAATGTTTTCAAAATTTCTCTTGCACATTTTGCCACCTGGATGCACCTTTTCTCTGTTGACACTCACTCAGAATTTCAGTTTGTGACACCATATCCCATGTGAATGTGAGTGACAAGAGGCAGGCATTGACCTACTACCCATGGTGAGATGCCTGCTGTCTGCACCAAAGCCTCCTCTTCTGGAGGTCGAGACATTCCAGTGTCTCAGCTTGTGTCCTGTGTCAGAAAATCAAGCTGCTCCTGACACTTCACCCTCTTACCCAAACTCCAGATCATGTAGTCACTTTGGTGTGGAACTTACCCACAGTTCTTGTGCAGGGACAAGGTGTCAGGGCTGATTTCACTACTTGGAACTTCCCAGGAAATGAGCTATGCACAGTGTCATTAATTACAGGAGTGAATCAGGCTGGAGGGCACAGTTCTGCTTTTTCCTGACTGCTCACATAAGGGGGGAAATGTGTGTTTCTTTGCACTCAGCAGGGCAAACCACAGGCTCATCCTAGAATCATAGAATGGTTTGGTTTGGAAGGCACCTTTAAAAGCCATCTAGTCCAAGTCCAAACCCCCTGCAGGGATATCTACAACTAGAGCAGGTTTCTCAGAGCCCTGTCCAACCTGCCCTGGGATGCTGGAGGAGTTAATCTGCATCCCAAGTCCCTGCAGGCACAGCTACTGCATTCAAAGAAATGCAAAACCTGAGGCTGTCTCTCTCTTTCTCTTTTTCAAGCACATGTTTCTCTCTCTGTTTCTGTGACACCTCAGCTACTGCAGACTGAAACTCAATGACTTTGCAGGAATGATGTGCAGTACCCTGGAATCCTGGCATGGACTGCTCTGTGTCTGTTGGGCAGAGCTGCAGCTGCAACAGCAGTTTGAATTCTGGAATAATGTGTAAAATTCTCCAGGTTGTTTCTTCTCAGAGAAAGCTCCTGGAATGAGGAATCTGGGCAAGGAAGGTCTCAGAGAAACCTTGAAGAACTGGGTGTGTGATTCTAGAGAGAAAGGGAGATTGGTGATTAACTGAGGATTGCTAAAAAAAGTGATACAATAAGAGACAAGCATCATTTATTCCTTCCCATCATTATGGACAGAAGAAATGGGTTTACAAGACAGCAGGGAGGAATTAGATCAAATATTAGGAAAAAATTTCATAACTATAAGAAAAACTAGGCTGTAGAGTTGGTTGCCAAGGGAAGATGTGAATCACTATTGGTGCAGATCTTTGCAATTAAACAGCCATCTGTCATAGAATTAAATCCTCATCAGTGTGGTGTTAGATCAGGGTTAAAATACTCAGTTACCTCAGTTATTGTAGCTAGAGCAAGTCTTACATAACTGATATGAATAATCCAAGAGAAACCTGCTTTTTCTTTGTTTGTTTGGCATTTTGGCCTTTTTTTCCCCCCTTGTTGTTGTTGTTCAGTCCTGTGTAATAAACCACCTGGTGCTTTTTTGTTTTTCCACCTATTTATCCATCACTGAAAGATATCAAAATATTGCAGAGGTAATGGGAGAGGTGGAGAATTTATCTTGTGGTAATTTCAGTAAACCTCCAAAACCTGTTTGTTCCCCAGTAAGCTAAGTAAACTGGTCCCCCTTTCCAAGGCAAAGAGGTGCAGCTACACCTTGTAACACCCCTGGAAAAGCTGCCATGGTGGGGAGTCCCTTCTCTGTTTGTCAGTGGCTACCACCCAGTATTGTCACAGCTTCAGAGAGAAGATATCTGTGGGAGATGATGAAAAATGGGGACCTGTAAGGCTGATACAGCAGTGTGCGAAGAGATACTTCAAAGAGATTCATCAGGTGTGGGACAACTTCTTTTTGAGTAGATTAAAATTAAAACCAGTACATGAAAAGCCACAGAATCTGATGGCTGGTTGGAAAACAGTCAGTCAGAATTTATTCTCCTACAAAAGATGAAAATATACCATAGATGTCATGGTTTACCCATTTACAGACTCCTGTCTATTTTCATATGTGTATATTTCTTGTTTTGCTTCAAAAGTTGCTCTGCCAGTACTTCTGTGAGGTCACCACAGTTTTTGAACTGAGAACTCTTTCTCTGGTATTTGGGTTTGTAAGCAGAGGTGAGCTCCATGTTATTATGTCATTTCCTCAAATAAGGGTCTCTGTTGCAAGATAGAGTAGTTAATTATGGTTCCCTTTTCTTTTTAGTCATTCCTGAATTACCACGTTGTGTCATTTCTCAGTTACTACTGTGTCATCAAAATAATGACATGTTTCTTACTTTTCTCATTCCTACTGTAACCAATGCAATCAGAACCCTCAGCTTTTGGCCCAGCATTGGTGGTAAACCATCTGCAGAAGAACCCCAGGGGCACAGGCTTCTCTGTGCTCCACGGGCCACCAAGAGAGAGCACTTAACTCATCTTGTGCTGGTGGCAACACCATGACCACCACTTGGCTATCACTGACAACTGCTGCTCTGTGCTCAGGGCTACTGCTCCTTCCAGTCTGAGCTACCATTCTGCCAGGCACTGTAAAAATAAGACTAATAATTTCTGTTTCTAGAGGCTAAGATCTCAGAGCAAGCAGAATAGATCAGGTCACTGAACTCACCTAAAGCTCAACCCCTCTTCTGGAGATGAATCACTTCCTTTTATTCTAGAAGCAGTGTAAGTGTGGTGGGCTGACCCTGGCTGGATGCTGGGTGCTCACTAAGCTGCTCTATCACTCTCCTCCTCAGCTGAACAGCAGGGAAAATGAAATGCTTGTGGGTTAAGGACAGGGCTATGACTCTTGAAATAAACACACTTGAAACCAGCTCTCATCATATACTTCTCACTGTCATGAAGTATTGCTGCATGTAGGAAATACTCTCATTTACACACCCAGTAACTTTGCCTTTCTCCATCACTGGCATCACTTTACCTTGTTGGCCACCTTGATCCTCAGATGCTTTCCTGGAGTCTTGCTCTGTAAACAGCAGACTCAACTTCTTGTAACAAGCAGATGTAAAGGAAATCTTTTTACCTGTAAAAAGAAGGAAATTGAGTAAAAAATCAGCATTAAACTTTAGACCATAGCACAGATGAAGGCAGTATGTGTGAAACCAGCACCCACTGCATACTTATGATTCTGCATATTTGGGGTCTTCAGTATTTAAATGATCATTCAAGGCTCCATTTCCACACCTTTTTGAAGCTCTGGATTGTCTAAAATTGCCCTGTTTCAAACATTCTTTTTAATTTTCTCAGAAACTAAACATTTATCTGTCACGTCTGCACAACACAACTGCCTATTCTTGGAGCTGTGGTTAAATGCCTTAGACCCAGCCTTCCTCCCCCCTCCCCTCCCACACTTTTCCTCACATTTCAATAGTTCTAAAGAACTGTCATGGCAATAAGAGCCTCTGGGAGACAACAGTAGAGGCTGAAAGTTCCCTTTATTTAACAGGAGATTTGCTTTCAGTGTTACAAACTTCAGCATCAGTCTGTGCCCGTGGGTGTGACCTTGGCACACCACAGGAGTCCTGACTCCATCCTGACTTCTGACCCTGCTGATTAAATTAATTTCAAGACCAAATGCTCTTTTCTCAATGCTGAATCCTAATGCCTTTCCCTGCAAGATCCTTGGGAAACATGGAGCTGGAGCTGTTGTTTCAGAAACCTTGACTATTTAATGTAATTTTTTACTTTTAACTTTGAAAGTTGCCTGGGTTTTTTATCTCAGTCAGTTGTTTTGGTTTTTTTTTAGGTAAATGGTAAGATTGTGAAATATTGATTTATAGTATTAAGGTTTCCTCCACCTTTCCATCATCATGAGACAACTAGATGTTGTTAATTGCTGTGGAAATGTTCTCTATAGATTTTTGGACTGTGTTGTGCTGGTGAATTTTCCCTGCCATGGGTGAAGGTGAGCCTGGCACCACCCAGCATCTGTGCTCTAGGAGTCAGTGTCCAGCTGTGCACATTGAGAGAGATTATTTACTGTCATCAATTTAGATGCAACTGCAGTAGCTTGGTGGATATGGTCAAATAAGACACGAATCTGAACCTTGCTTGAGAGAAATCAGGTGTAGGGGAACACTGAGCTCTCCAGGCTATGAAGAGAGGACAAATAATAAAATAAAACCACCCTTGCTCTTTTTGCCTGAGGAAATTCAACTGCCCTGTCCTGTTCAGCAAGGCCATCCAGCTTTGGTAGTTGACTTTTGTTCTGTTTGTGTTCATTCACTCTGTCATAGCCTTCAGCAAACCAAATCAGATTAATTAGGTGTAAAATATGCAGATATTCACTGACATTTTCAGACATGCTTCCAATAAAATCAAAAGCTACAATTCAACTCTGCAAGATTAATCTCTGTGTAAACATCCCTGTGATGGAGTAGATCTTGCAAAGAGAGAGAAAGTGGCAGAAAACCCCCAAGAACTGTAGTTGAGTTTTGGGATGCTGCTCTGCAGTGCAGAAACAGGGGTGGCAGGGCTGGGAGCAGGCAACAAGCTGTTGGGAAATCAGCCAGTACTTACAAGCTACGTGAGCTGGTAGCAGAAGCTAAACCCATTCTGCAAAGAGCAGCAAGAAAATCCTTGAGAGCTGTGGAAAAGGCAGAGTTTCTTCTTTGGAGAGCCCATGGGGAAGCACATTTCTTGCTCTGCAGCTCTAAACACAAGCTGCCTCCACTAGAAACTGGCTGCTGAGTGTGCTGGTCGTGGAGGTGATGAGTGGAGAGAAGCTGCAGCAATTAGTGAGCTATCAAACCCCTGCTCTGCTCAGCAGTGTGGGTGCAGGCTTGCAGGGGTGGTGTTCAAGGCTGGAAAGCTTGGATAGAACTGGTAGGAAGTGAGAACCTGGTGCCTGTGGAAAAACAGTTCTTCAGATGTGCTTTTGATGGTGGAACTAAGCAGCACAAAGTTCTTCAAGTTATAGAGGAAACTTTTTTAGTTGATTTGAAAAAACAGCCATTTTTAAGGGTAAAAAACAAACCCCACAAGCCCTTCACTTTCTTCTCCCTAACCACAACCAGTTGGGAATTTGCACAGAACAGCGACATAGGAAGGAACTCATTTTAATGGAATGTCTGTGCTGCAGATTGACAGAATTAAGGCTAAAAATACAAAAAACCCAAGTTTTTCAGACTGACCCGTGGCCATCAGAGTTCCTGTGTGGTGGATTTCAGTCAGCATGAGACCCCTCTATAGCAACCCTCATTGTCCTGTAAAGTGGAAGCCTTTTCAAGCCTCTGCCATAGGGCAGTCTGTGTGCTGTGGTGCACTGGGAAGTGGGAAGCAATGCCTCCTGTGGTTTTTATAGGCATGACTCCAGCAGCACTGAATAAACACACAGAATGGTTCAAATGTGGTGTGAAATGGAAAATTCTAATGTGCACACCAACAGCTTACTCACAGAGGATGTATTTTTCTAATAAGTGGACCAGAAAAGTGGCTCCCCTTCAAATGTGAGGTTCTGCTCATTGGAAACAGGACTGCCCAGGATTCTTCTTCAAACACAACTTGAAATGCTGTAGGAGGGTTGAATTATAGACCATTTGTGGGATGGCCTGATTATTGACCTCAATAGCACTGATATATGACAGGAAACTTGATGGATGCTGAGCCAAGACTTTTCTTTAATCTAGACTGTCTTCTGGAAGGAAAGGAGAAGGAATGTGTCTGAGTGCTGGCATCAGCTTGTGATGGCAGCACCAAGCACTATGGTTTTATAGGATCTTCAAGGAATATAACAATATTAAATATTTGTAAAACTGCTAAAACTCCCTGTTCTAGTCTTAATATCAAAAGCACTTTGAGTAGTGTAAATATTTAGGTTGCCTACCTCCTCAAATGGTAATCAGCAAAACACTGGTAAGAACTGAATGCTGTTGCCAGCCATTACTTTGAAGCCATGTGGCAGGATGAATTAAGACTCTGAAGTGTTAAGTTCTCTTAAATTTACCAGATGCAAAAGTAACTTTAACATGATGGGCTGAAATGTTTCTGTGCTATACCTCTGGAAGGAAATCTTTCCATTAAGATTCTGTAGCTTCTGAAATGAAGTTAGGAAAAATATGAGCATTTGTCCATGATAAATACATTTATGAGTGTTCATTTGCAAAGTCTAGAGCTTCATCCTCTGGAACTAGATGATGAAAAGTGGCAGGAACACAGCTCTAATTTTGTTTTAGACAGCACTGTGAGATCTTGCATAATTCAGGCAAGGTATAAGGCTGTGGGGTAAGTTACCTAAATCCTCATGCNTGGTGTGAAATGGAAAATTCTAATGTGCACACCAACAGCTTACTCACAGAGGATGTATTTTTCTAATAAGTGGACCAGAAAAGTGGCTCCCCTTCAAATGTGAGGTTCTGCTCATTGGAAACAGGACTGCCCAGGATTCTTCTTCAAACACAACTTGAAATGCTGTAGGAGGGTTGAATTATAGACCATTTGTGGGATGGCCTGATTATTGACCTCAATAGCACTGATATATGACAGGAAACTTGATGGATGCTGAGCCAAGACTTTTCTTTAATCTAGACTGTCTTCTGGAAGGAAAGGAGAAGGAATGTGTCTGAGTGCTGGCATCAGCTTGTGATGGCAGCACCAAGCACTATGGTTTTATAGGATCTTCAAGGAATATAACAATATTAAATATTTGTAAAACTGCTAAAACTCCCTGTTCTAGTCTTAATATCAAAAGCACTTTGAGTAGTGTAAATATTTAGGTTGCCTACCTCCTCAAATGGTAATCAGCAAAACACTGGTAAGAACTGAATGCTGTTGCCAGCCATTACTTTGAAGCCATGTGGCAGGATGAATTAAGACTCTGAAGTGTTAAGTTCTCTTAAATTTACCAGATGCAAAAGTAACTTTAACATGATGGGCTGAAATGTTTCTGTGCTATACCTCTGGAAGGAAATCTTTCCATTAAGATTCTGTAGCTTCTGAAATGAAGTTAGGAAAAATATGAGCATTTGTCCATGATAAATACATTTATGAGTGTTCATTTGCAAAGTCTAGAGCTTCATCCTCTGGAACTAGATGATGAAAAGTGGCAGGAACACAGCTCTAATTTTGTTTTAGACAGCACTGTGAGATCTTGCATAATTCAGGCAAGGTATAAGGCTGTGGGGTAAGTTACCTAAATCCTCATGCACACACTGACAGGAAAGCTTGTCAGCCTCAGCTCACCAAAGACCTTCTTGCATTGCACACACTCAGTTCCCCCACTGATCCAACCTACAACCAAGTGCTGAAAACACTTTTTGTGCTACAAAAGAAAGAAACTGGTGTCTTGCCACAAGGTGCAGGATTCCCACGTTCCTCAGATCAATCCCTCAGTTCATCCAGTCCAGTCTTTGAGCATGCAGCAAAGACCAAAAGGTGCAAAGCAGTTTCACTACAGATTGGAGGGTTGTTAATATTTATTTCTCACCTCACTGCACCCTTACGTCACTTTGTGCAAAAAGATAAATGCTTCACATCAGCACCTGAGAGGACAAAGAGAAGTCAAAAGCTGGGGAAGGATGCTAAGGAAGGCTAAAGGAGTGAAGTCTGGGTCTTGCTTTGGAACATGAGCTGCAGTGCTTTATACCACTGTGCTTTGTACACCCTGAGTCTGGCAGTGCTTGTAAGTAATTGCAAAACAGCTTTTACTCCATTGTTTTCAGCAACTGTTCATTCTCCTCCTGGAGCAGATGGTCAGATGTAGCTTTGCTTTCTGCATGAGTCTCTTTCCTATTTATTTGCTTTGGATTCCAATTAAACAAGGCAAGACACTGTGAAAAGTGTGAACAGCAGCAGAAGTGGCATGCAGGGTAGGATCTCTATCAGTGCATTTCACTGCTTTCTTGCCACACAGTCAGGAAGAAGAAACAACAGAATTGGCAGAATCCCCCCCTTTTTGTGTGTGTAGGCTTTAAGAGACAGTGACAAAGAAGAAATTGGAGGAGAGCTGTTACAAGGAGCAGCTGAGTTTTGACAGAGATTTGTTATAGTTCAGATTACAGAGCCTAGTGAGTTACAATTTCATCTGCCTTGGGAGCATTTATGGTATTTAACATGTGAGCAGCTGAGATGCTGCAGGTAACACAGGAGTTGAACCAGCAGAGACACTTATGGCAGAATGAGAAATGCCCAAATGCATTAAAAAAGCCTGGAGGTCTCACTCATATTTTGTTTTGGAGAATGAATAGCAAACCAGTGTTCAGGGTCACACAGATATCAGGAAATGCCTGGGAGAAGGGGGGGAAGGATATTTTTCTTTGCTTTTGAGTGTAATCACATTTTCAACACCTGCCTTTTGTGATCCTCCTGCTAAACTGTTTCCTCTTTGCCAGGGATCTCTGCTCTGAAAGACTGACTTTGTGAAGTGTGTCTCATATTTGAGATGCACGTGGTAACGTGCTGGCATGAGTCTGCAGACTGAGAAAGAAAAAATAACAAGTTTCCTTGACTGGTGAATGAGCCAAACTAGCTTTGGCCTTGCCACGAGCACTCCAACGAGCAGTTTTCATAGGCAAAATGTGCTCCTTTTTTTGCCAGGAGAAATAATTTTGGATGGTGTAAATGGGCACATTTCCTGCCTACAGAGGTTTTTCTGGGCACAGTTCACTAGACCAAGAGAATGTTGTAAAATAGCTTTTCACTAAACAGTTTGACTGCTTTTTTCTACTGACTAATAAAGCTGCTTCTTGCAAGAGCTGCTGTCCATGATGAGTAGAGAGCTTGTGTGTGGATGGCTTGCATTGTCCAGGGTGAGTAAAAGGAGGGAAGAGCATACATTGGCATGAGAAGAAGATCTAAGTGAGCAGAGATGTTCAAGACTTCTTACTAAGCAGCTGAAGCTCCTTTCCCTGTAGGTTGCTGGGAGTGTCCACCCAGAATGTGATGTTATGACAGAGCTGAAGAAGAAGGAGGCTGAATGTCTGGAGGGCTCAGAAGAGCGTGGCAATGCAACCCCAGCAGGTAGCCATGGGTGAGGGTGGGCAGAGTGAAAGAGAAGGGACACTGTACAGAGCCAGGACACAGCCACACTGCCAATGGGCACAGCTGAGTGTTGTACTTCATGTCCCACATCACATTCTTTTCAGATCTACTCCCATTCCTTTCAATTATTTATTTTTTATTATTTTTTACTTTTTTTTTTTCACATCCATGTATGGATAATCAATCACAGGAGGTCTAACCAAAGCAGATTCAATACCTCTCTGGAGGTGTTTATTTCTCACTGTAGAGTAAAAACTGTGGCTAAGCTATTTTTATAAGACATGTAAAGGGTGGAGGATCAAAGTTTAAATTTTGGTATTACCTGTTTTTTCTTTTGCTTCAATATAATTGTGCTTGAAAACATATTTGCTTCTGTTTGAGGCTGCAAGAGAAGTTGGGACAAGCTGCTGTGCTGGCCAGAGGCAGATGCAGGACAGACTCTTGCCTTCCCCTGCCCAAACATCCTCTTTCACTTCCTGAAGGAGCCAGGTGAGGCACTGCCATGGTTGTGCTCCTGCAGTTATGCTGCATGCCTGGCAAAAGCACTGGTAAAAACAGAGGGTGAAGACAAAACTTTGCAAGTTTCCAGTTAGATCAGAGCATAACTGCAAAGATTTTAGCAGGGTGAGAGGGAACTGAGCTGTTCTTCTCACATTTTACACGTTATCCAGAAGTGGATATAATCCCATAGGCTGTGGTGAGGCCCTGAGCCAAAGAGCCCTGCAATCAATACTGATGCCCAGGGGTTTCCACAGGCCTTGGGATCAGCCTATTGAGTGATTTTTCTCCAGAGCTCACGTGGGGGTTGTCCAGGTCAGAACTTAAGCACAGGGCTTTATGAGATTTATGCTATGATTAGTGTGGAATGAAATGAGAGGCAGAGGAATGAATGATGTGACTGCTCTTTAAGCCCAAGGCTGGAGATAAGAGCAGAATGCTGTCACTGAAGCAGCACATGTGCTGGGTCCTGTGCAGGACTGCAGACTAGTGCCTCTGGGACTGCTTACTCTGGTCAGCATGGCTGGGGACAAACTGTAAGCCCATAAGGAGGAAACAATCTTCCAGGCAAGACCTGCATTTGGCAGTTCCACAAGAAAAAGAAACTGCAAAGCCCAGGCTCTGCCTCACCCAACACATGCTGGTTATAAATGGGGATAAGGAAAATCCCTTTCATCTGTGCAGATTCATTTCCTGCCCTGGGATTCTCTTATTATCCTCCATCTGACTCAGAAACCCTGCCATGGAAACGTGCTGTCCTCACAGAACACTGCTCATTCCAGCCCCTGACCTGCAAAGGAGAAAGGCCCAGGGCAGGTGGGAGAGAGAAGAGTGAGTGCTGACTGAGGCAGAAGTCTGAGGGAGCAGAGCTTCTCCATGGATCTCCTTCTCCCTGATAGGATTTCTCCTTATTCCTCCCCACCTCTGCCTCTCTCACCTTGGTTCTCTCTCTTCTTCCCATTGCTTGTCTCCAGCTAAAGTAAGAAGTGTTCTACCTATTACCTGAGTGTCCACATGCAAAATGTCCTGCCAACACTGTGAGACCCTAATGGGGAAGGTCCTCTCCCTCTGCTTGCCCAGCAAGAGGGCTTCTGTTTGGTTTTTTTTTCTGTGTTATGTGGCTGTTCACCAGCAAAATCAGTGCTTCTGTTTCAGCTGGGGTGGTGAAGAGGAACTGCACAAAGAAGGGCTGGTCTGACCCCTTCCCTCCTTACCATGTTGCTTGTCAAGTGGAAGATGAGATTCCATTTGAAGAAGTAAGTTTAATTATAAGATGTGAGTGCTGATGTTAGAGGAACCCTTTCTGCAGAGGGAAACAGCTGAGGCTGGAATTGCTTACTGAGGATGGAACACAATTCAGATTTTACTCTCATCACTCATTTTGGAGCATTGCTAAGGCTGCCTTATCACTCACATGTAAGAGTGGAATAGAAATAAAACCTGCTGCAAATTCCAATCCTGCAGTTCTGTTGAACTGCTCACAGATGGAGCAGCTGTAGATACACTGCTAAATGCCATACAATGTGAATTAAGGCATTTCAATATTAACAGCAGAATTCTGGGGCATCCCAGAATATTATCCTATTTTGACCACTACAGAGAGAATGAAAATAACATTTACATTGCAGTTGTTTATTCAACTTGCTCGAGATAATCTATTTTACATCACTGTAGGGATATTTCTTTTGTCTTCCCACTACTTTTTGTACTGCCTATTACCAAGCTGTTTAATTCAAACTTCCTTTTCAGCCCCTAAGCCTCAGTACCTGCTGCTCTCCATAAATAAACAAACTGAAATGCTGTTCTTCCCTTTTTTCNACTCCCATTCCTTTCAATTATTTATTTTTTATTATTTTTTACTTTTTTTTTTTCACATCCATGTATGGATAATCAATCACAGGAGGTCTAACCAAAGCAGATTCAATACCTCTCTGGAGGTGTTTATTTCTCACTGTAGAGTAAAAACTGTGGCTAAGCTATTTTTATAAGACATGTAAAGGGTGGAGGATCAAAGTTTAAATTTTGGTATTACCTGTTTTTTCTTTTGCTTCAATATAATTGTGCTTGAAAACATATTTGCTTCTGTTTGAGGCTGCAAGAGAAGTTGGGACAAGCTGCTGTGCTGGCCAGAGGCAGATGCAGGACAGACTCTTGCCTTCCCCTGCCCAAACATCCTCTTTCACTTCCTGAAGGAGCCAGGTGAGGCACTGCCATGGTTGTGCTCCTGCAGTTATGCTGCATGCCTGGCAAAAGCACTGGTAAAAACAGAGGGTGAAGACAAAACTTTGCAAGTTTCCAGTTAGATCAGAGCATAACTGCAAAGATTTTAGCAGGGTGAGAGGGAACTGAGCTGTTCTTCTCACATTTTACACGTTATCCAGAAGTGGATATAATCCCATAGGCTGTGGTGAGGCCCTGAGCCAAAGAGCCCTGCAATCAATACTGATGCCCAGGGGTTTCCACAGGCCTTGGGATCAGCCTGTTGAGTGATTTTTCTCCAGAGCTCACGTGGGGGTTGTCCAGGTCAGAACTTAAGCACAGGGCTTTATGAGATTTATGCTATGATTAGTGTGGAATGAAATGAGAGGCAGAGGAATGAATGATGTGACTGCTCTTTAAGCCCAAGGCTGGAGATAAGAGCAGAATGCTGTCACTGAAGCAGCACATGTGCTGGGTCCTGTGCAGGACTGCAGACTAGTGCCTCTGGGACTGCTTACTCTGGTCAGCATGGCTGGGGACAAACTGTAAGCCCATAAGGAGGAAACAATCTTCCAGGCAAGACCTGCATTTGGCAGTTCCACAAGAAAAAGAAACTGCAAAGCCCAGGCTCTGCCTCACCCAACACATGCTGGTTATAAATGGGGATAAGGAAAATCCCTTTCATCTGTGCAGATTCATTTCCTGCCCTGGGATTCTCTTATTATCCTCCATCTGACTCAGAAACCCTGCCATGGAAACGTGCTGTCCTCACAGAACACTGCTCATTCCAGCCCCTGACCTGCAAAGGAGAAAGGCCCAGGGCAGGTGGGAGAGAGAAGAGTGAGTGCTGACTGAGGCAGAAGTCTGAGGGAGCAGAGCTTCTCCATGGATCTCCTTCTCCCTGATAGGATTTCTCCTTATTCCTCCCCACCTCTGCCTCTCTCACCTTGGTTCTCTCTCTTCTTCCCATTGCTTGTCTCCAGCTAAAGTAAGAAGTGTTCTACCTATTACCTGAGTGTCCACATGCAAAATGTCCTGCCAACACTGTGAGACCCTAATGGGGAAGGTCCTCTCCCTCTGCTTGCCCAGCAAGAGGGCTTCTGTTTGGTTTTTTTTTCTGTGTTATGTGGCTGTTCACCAGCAAAATCAGTGCTTCTGTTTCAGCTGGGGTGGTGAAGAGGAACTGCACAAAGAAGGGCTGGTCTGACCCCTTCCCTCCTTACCATGTTGCTTGTCAAGTGGAAGATGAGATTCCATTTGAAGAAGTAAGTTTAATTATAAGATGTGAGTGCTGATGTTAGAGGAACCCTTTCTGCAGAGGGAAACAGCTGAGGCTGGAATTGCTTACTGAGGATGGAACACAATTCAGATTTTACTCTCATCACTCATTTTGGAGCATTGCTAAGGCTGCCTTATCACTCACATGTAAGAGTGGAATAGAAATAAAACCTGCTGCAAATTCCAATCCTGCAGTTCTGTTGAACTGCTCACAGATGGAGCAGCTGTAGATACACTGCTAAATGCCATACAATGTGAATTAAGGCATTTCAATATTAACAGCAGAATTCTGGGGCATCCCAGAATATTATCCTATTTTGACCACTACAGAGAGAATGAAAATAACATTTACATTGCAGTTGTTTATTCAACTTGCTCAAGATAATCTATTTTACATCACTGTAGGGATATTTCTTTTGTCTTCCCACTACTTTTTGTACTGCCTATTACCAAGCTGTTTAATTCAAACTTCCTTTTCAGCCCCTAAGCCTCAGTACCTGCTGCTCTCCATAAATAAACAAACTGAAATGCTGTTCTTCCCTTTTTTCCCCCTCCTTCTTTTATTGCTTCCTTACATGTTTGGTGTCAAAACAATCTTAAATGCGTCTATAGATTTATTTTCTTTTACATGGATGTAGGGTCCTTAACACCAAAGGTTTCACTGCTAAACCCCACCTATCAACCTGCACTTCCTAAGGCAGGTGTAGTGACAGAACCTTCCTTCTGCTGACAGAAAATAGTAAGGTCTCATCTCACAATGAGTTGAATTGTCTTCTGGGGCTGCTTGTTTCCCTTCAGTAACTAGAAAACAAACAGAATCAGAAGAAACAGGATTGTTCTCACAATTAACCAGTCCTGTGGCCATGCTCTCACACTGCTTGCTTCACTATAGACTCAGCTGCTCATACTTATGCAGCTAATTTTTAAGCACCTAAAATATTCAAACAAAGCCTATCCATTGTCAGCCTTTCTAATGCCTCGTTACAGTTAAGATTCCAAAGCAGTATCTTGCATAACAAGTGTATTCCCTGCAGTGAGCTGTAGCAATGCTCTGCATAGCTCTGTAGATTTTCAGATATAAAAACATTGAAATGGGACCCAAGAGACAGACTGTGTTAGATTGATGGGAAAGATTTGCAGCCTAGAGCTTGTTCATTCTATTTTCTGCTTCCATGTGTGATAGTTGAGCTCCAGCTCATCTTCACTCTGAGATGGTGTCTGACAGAGGTGCCATTTACATTGAAATGCATTTTGATTGACATGCTGACTGGGGAAGGGTTGATTTTGGCAGCAAGAAAAAAAAGGAAAAGAATGACCTGGGAAAAAAAATCAACAAACAAACAACAGAACAACCCACAACAGAATAAAAATGGAATAGAGAATAGATGGTGAAATTGTAAGGAAGGAAGCAGAGTTGATGATCAGAGGCTGATGGAATTCTGAATCCTTCAGGCATCCAGGTGCCAACAGGATTGTCCTGCTACTGCTCTGGAGAAAACATGGCACAGAAGAAAAAATATGTTTATAGGAACTAGTCCAAGTTCTTACAGTGCCTTTGTGGAGCACTGAGTTGGTTTTGTGCATGAGCTTGAACCCATCCTGATCAATACAAGCTTATCAGACTGGATCCCCATAGCTATGGAATGGGTTGTCAAAGAAGAAACACAGTGAGTGCTCTGAGCTGAACCTTGCTGTGGGATTAAAAGGGAGGAAAAAAGGTCTTGGGGGATGTGAACAGATTGGAAGCACCAAACAAAGCCAAAGTGCCAGGCTAAGTAGAAGAGCTGTCATTTGGCTGCAGGTTATGTGACAAAGTCTTCTGTTCTTTCACAGCACTCCTACTTCTCCACTATAAAGATCATCTACACTGTAGGGTACAGTGTGTCCATCACCTCTCTCACTATTGCTGTGACAGTTCTCATTGCATTCAGGTAAGTAAAGTTCCCCTCCAGCTTCTTTCAGCAGCTCTTAGTATCCTAGACTGTGTAAGAGAACATTAGACATAACAAAGTCATATAAATAGAAATCCAGGAGAATAAAAGTAAAAATTTCCAGCCATATTGGTTTAATAATATTAATAATATTTGAGGAAAGAAATGAAAAATGATCAGATAGAGCCAGGCATAAGCAGAATCAGAACTGGAACAGAATCCCTGTCTGTTGGCAAAAGTCAGCAACTCACTTTGATCCTAAATAACCAACAGATACATTCACTTGCTTTAGCTGCAGATAACTTTTTATGAACTATGTGTGATTGACTTTTATGGCTCCAGTGAATTTTACTGTAAGAAGAACATACACAAAGAACTTGATTCTGAATCAGTGTTTCTCTAGCACTACAAATGTTACTGTTGAAACATCAACTACAGATATTATAGCAAAATTAGGTTCTGAATTTGTCTACGTTTGGATAATTAATTTCCTACTGAACTATTCAGTTATTAGCCATTTTCAGGCATAATTTAGAGCATCTAGAGTAAAACTGATTGTTTTGGGGTTTAATGCTTGATGCCATGTAGGATTTATGTTAGTAATCTTCGTTTAGTTCTTGTATTTCTACAAGACAAAAAGGAGTTGTTTTTTTTTTTCATTATGGTGTGAGAATCAGGTTTCTCTGGGGAAAGTTTCTTGACCTCTGCTGGTTCCTAGTTCATGTCTGGAAGTCAACAGATCTGTTTATTGACATCCACTCTGACCTCAGGAAAACAAACCAGCCCAAATAAGGGGAAAGAAACAATGGACATAAAGCGACTTAGTAATAGGGAGGAAAAAAGTTGGAGTTAACAATGGGGTTGGCATTTGAGGTCAGTAATAAAATTTTACACGACCTGTGTGAGCTTTAAGATTAGGAGACCCTGAGATTATTGGCTCTGGGTAGAATTCAGTTTTTAACATAATTCTTTGCTTATTAGCTAAAATATTCAAGTTGAGGGGAAAACATAAAGTTGAAGCTGGAAAACTCATCCAAAAACCTGTCAAAAATTCATCTGAACTGGGAATTTAAAATAATCCAATTGCTCCTAGCTGCATTCATTTAACTCCTAAAAGTAACTTGGATGAAGTAAGAGAGTGTTCTCTAATCCTGGTTAAGGCTATAGAGGGGTTTAAGGCATTTTTAACCCCCCAAGGCATAGGGTATAGAAAATCTTACTCAGTAATGACTCTGTTAATTGAGAAAACTGCCTCGTTAGCCCAGGATATCTCAGCACAGTTGTTCTTGGGAGTGCTCTGGCCACAGTCACAGTTGTACCAGTAAAGACAACTCCTCAAATGCAGGCTTCTCTTGGCCCAAAGCTAATGCCAGGCAAAAACCTGACTGAGGTGTAACAAACACAACCTAAAAGTGAGATGCTGCAATCTGGCAGTCCAGACATCCCCAGGGCACCACCTAACACAGAGGAGATGAAGATGTAGAGTGTGGGTGAATTGCTTTACATGAGGATGGTTTCTATCTCTGCCTGCCTTCAGAGCTCAGTGAATCTTCCTCTAGGTGCCTAGAAGCACCTAAGCTGAAACAAAGGCTTCTTGCCCTTTGTAATTCCAGCCAGCACAAGGCAATTACTTCAGGATATCTTTTCTTTTTTTCCAGGAGGCTTCGATGTCCCAGAAATTATATCCATGTACAGCTCTTCTTTACCTTTATTTTGAAAGCTATTGCCATTTTCATTAAGGATGCTGTTCTCTTCCAAGAGGAAGGTGTTGATCATTGCAGCTTCTCTACAGTAAGCACATGAAAAGTGAGATACTGTGGTGCTTGATGGTTTTGAACACCATCTACATGTGATTTCATTTTTTTACTGTTTAGTCTTTTTATCCTTCTAACCTGGCAATTAAAATTATATGGTTCTTTTATTCAATATGTTTTACCTCCAAGTGTGAACCTCATGTCTGAATTCATCACTGTGTGATCCTGTAGTAGCCTCAATCAGATAGACTTTGCCATAGAAAAAATAAAAGCAGCATCATTACACTCTTAATCTACATTCTGAAGCCTAAAATTGAACCTCATCATAAAACTTTTAAAATATATTTCTTCTGGAAATGTTATATTTTGACTAGAAACTGAATTGTAAAGCACAAGACACCTGAGGTTCTAGGGAATCAACTCAGCCTTGAGACAGCCAAACATCCTGGCATTATGGCAATGGTTTCTGAACAGGGATTTATGGATGATTCCTCTGCCTCACTCAGGGCCACACAGAACTGTAAACTGGGCAGAAGTTACAAAGGGGTCCTTGGCCATTTGTCTAAGGGCTCTGGAGTCTTCCATTTGTACAGGCTACAGGGAACACAGTGGATGTGTGGGAAGGACACCAAGCTGTTTCTGACATAGAGATATAAAGCAAAATCCAGAGCAGATTCCAAGGAATGATGAAGGTTAAAGCCTCATTATTCAGACAGTCTATTACATTGGAGGGTCCCCCTGTAAACATGCATGTAGCTGTGAGATCCTGTCTGCAATCTGAGCCAGGACAGCTGTCTGTCAGAGCTGCCAGCTGGGCACATGTACAGACAGGTCATCCCTGAGCCATGACTTTCCTGTTCCTTAGACTGAATGCAAGATCTCTGTTATCTTCTGCCACTATTTCATGATGACCAACTTCATGTGGCTGCTGGTAGAGGCTCTTTACCTGAACTGTCTGCTACTCTCATCCCTTTCTCATGGAAGAAGATATTTTTGGTGGCTTGTTCTCTTTGGCTGGGGTAAGTCAGACTTTAAGAGATGAAATTAATAAAGGCAAGATGGTTAAAAAGGTTTCTTCATTGTGTTAAAAATACTGGATGTGGAATCCAAGGTGCCAGGTTGAAGTGTTTCACCTGGGCATGGCTTTGATTTGATTTTCATATGCATACTGGTGAGGAGCAAATCCATCCACAAAGTGTTGGACTTCTGACCCACACAGAGGAGTGAAGATTTGGATGAACTGACCAAACTGGACAACCACAGTTTTTGTTTAACTGTCTGACAGGTTTTCCAACTCTTTTCACCCTGATATGGATATTAGCTAAATTCTACTTTGAAGACACAGCGTAAGTCATTATTTCCCACATTATTCTGTATTCTTGGGTGATATTTTTAACTGATGGCTGTGATTACATTTAAGTTCCTTTTCTAACCTGACTGTTACTTTCTCAGATGCTGGGATATTAATCAAGACTCTCCCTACTGGTGGCTAATCAAAGGTCCTATTATAATTTCTGTTGGGGTAGGTACTTCTGAGTTTGCCAACATTAATTAGAAGAAAAAAGGCTTTAAAATGAAAATCTGGTTACTGTTTACTGAAATGAGGAAGAGGAATGATGGAATTTCTACTGTACATTTGCTTATGCAAAATGCAAACTGAAATGAGGCAGAGAACTTCCACCTTCCCAAAGCAAACAAATCTTGAATTATCAGTGGGTGGGAAATAATAGCAGGAGTGGCTAAACCATCCTTACAACATTTGGAAACAAATTTTTACATGAGTCCAGAACCAGACATAATTTTAATACAAATGTTCAAGGGAAATATATTTCTGTTTATAGGTGATAATATTAATAGAACTTGAGCCTGACATTTACTGGGTAAACTGCTGGGCTTTAAATGATTATCATGTATGATAATGTTAATAAATGTTAATAAACCATGTCTGAAGATATTAGCAATAGCCATCTCAGAGTCAGAATTATATGAGCTACTAAAGAAATAAAACTAATCACACAAGTTTGCTTAACAATGTCAAATTCTCAACTTTTCATCTTCTGCTATTTCTTTAAGAAGAAATGCAACCTGTTGAGATGTTTGAATGCTGCCAACAGGAATGATGGGAATAAACTTACACACAAATGACAGAGTAACTGAAATCAGAAAATGTTTCACTGCAAAGTTTTACATTAAAAAGTAATGGGAATTTTTTTTCTTTCCCCCAAATAGGTCAATTTTGTCCTATTCATCAACATCATCAGAATTCTGCTGAAGAAGCTAGACCCTAGACAAATCAACTTCAATAACTCTTCTCAGTACAGGTAGTGTATGGAATAATAATAATAATAAAATAATGAACCCATTTCTTTTCTATAAGAGAAGCACTTTTCCAGTGTCACTGACAGGCTCACTTTGGCATTCCAGTTTAGAAATTCTCAACCTTGTGCTCCTCAAGGAAATGGCAAAGGATGAGACATCTCACCTCATACTGGCCACTAAACATGGTGCACTCAGATCAGTTCAGATGTCTTCCAGTTACAGTAAAAAGCAATCATGCATTGAATCCATGTTGGATCTGTGATTTAGGGCAGGATAAATTACCCTCTACAAATGTGTTTTTCCTGCATTTGGACTATAAAGGGAATCTGAATAGTACTTTCTCTGTATTTAGATACAAATAAATGTCTTTTGTTTTGTTCTGATGGGATTTTTGTGTTTTCCTGCACTGTAAGACCCCAAGAAAAGCCATGAATCTGGTTTTGCCAGTAAGGCAACAAGCAGCAGCAGCAGCAATTTCCAGCTGGTTTCTCCTCAGGCTTGTTACCCAGCACTGTAGCCCTGAGCTAGGAACTTCCCAGTCCATCACTGTGGAGTACTGATGCAGGCCAATAACACTGTCTTGCTTCCCATGTCTGGTGCCAGACGACTTTCAAGATCCACTCTGCTTCTCATCCCCCTCTTTGGAACCCACTACATTGTCTTCAACTTCCTGCCCGAATCCGCCAGCCTGGGCCTCCGGCTCTACCTGGAGCTCTGCATCGGATCTTTTCAGGTACAGCACATTTCCTCATGTCACCTACTGCCCACAGACAGGCAGTCCTGCACAAAAAGACCCTTGGAAGCTGGTTTGTCCTCGCAGAGTTCGTGGCTTGCTGAGTTACCACCCTGGCTGGTTGCCTTTCAGATGCCTGCTCAGACTGTGTGGTGGCTCAAACCCCCTTTGCTCTGAGTGGAATGCACACTCTGCCCCTCACCTCACTGAGAAGATCAAGCTGATGTGGACTCCAATCATCCTGGGGCAACAGGTCCAGCCCCCAGGCTAGTTCTTTGGCAAAGGAGAACTGGATAGTCAAACACTGCACACTGAGCAATTCCCAGTGCACATCTCAGCCCCATGCACTGAATGTTTCCCTCCTAGGCAAGTGAAATGTTTGGTGTACTCTGGGTGCCCCCAGTGGCTCTGCACTGGCACATGGGGCATGGGTAGCTTAACCTAGAGTGATATTCAGTCCTCAGATGGTGCAGGTGACTCTCAAACTGTGCTAACACTGAACACTTTTCTTTCTCAGGGCTTTATTGTAGCAGTTCTCTACTGTTTCTTGAACCAGGAGGTAAGGAAACTATCTTTACAATATTGCTTTCACTAGCAGATATAGAGAGTTAATAACCTGTTTCAGAAAAGCAGATAATAAAATCTTCTAGTTTCTTGGGATAGTCTGTTAATGTGGGAATCAAGGAAGATGAATTTTATTTCAGTTATGTTCATGGGAATGAAGCCATCTAGTGGAGAAATGATTTTTTACTACTTTGCTATTCCATCAAACATTTTTTATCCTTTCTGCTAATTTTGGTACTATAGTGGAGCTTGGAAAATCATCTGAGGTCTAGACCTGAAAGTATAAAGTGCTGCAGATATGTGAAGCTCCATTTACTAAAGGTCTGTGAATACACTGGAAAAAAATATATGTCTGCCAGTAAAATAATTTTTGGCCAGTACTGAGATATTATATTTAGTATTTTTAATATGCTCATGAAACTTCCCAGAATTCCTTCATGTTGATAAAACTGCTTTTTCATTTAGAATATAGAAGAATTTTCCTGTTCATGGGACAGGAACCATTCCATTTAACTCTAATATCCAGGTCCATTTGTATAGTCTAGATGCTGTAATAAAAATGCATCTTAAATGAATTATATGGGAAACTTACAGATTGTCCTCCATAGTTTAGAACAGGTTGAAACACTGGAATTTCCTCTCCTTTTCTGGCTGCAGGGTAGCTGAGATAGCTGTTCTAGAGTGTACTGGGAACTGGTTTCAGACCACACTGAGAAATCTGCTGCTTTCTACCTTCAGCTTCTGAACAGGGAGAGTCCTGATTCATGCAGCTAACCCTACAGGGCAGCCCTGCGAATGTCCAAGGCATGTTTAGGAGGTGATGCCTGTCCCTAAGCATCACATATTGTGATATTTGATTGAGAACCTCACTGCAGATTAGAGTTTTTCTAGAAGCAGATGGAAAGTAGACAACACCCTTTAGCAGCTGAGGAAGAGGTTGCAATATGGAATGAATATTTTTAATAGTGTTGGCAACATTGGTGAGACCATCATTAGAATAAATTTGCAAAGGGATATTAAAAAAATGGGAGAAGATAGATAAAAAAAGCTAAGAGACTATGAAAGGATCCTGCTTTCCTCTATCATTAAGAAAGGGAGACCAGAGGAAATAACAAGGACTGAGATGTCTAAATTTTATCCTTCTCTGCCACTATTCCTGTGTCTCCTCTTTCCCACCAGTCCCCTCCCAAGCAGTATTTGCCCACACAAAGGGATTCTCTTCTCCTTTTGAGGTGCAAACAGAACTGGGCCGCAGGTGGCACGGGAAGAGGTATGGATTTGGGAGAGTGTGGAGGAGAACCAGGTGGACTGTGCCGTCCAGCTCGGGGGTCAAAATGACCACATCTGTGTGCTGAGGATGGCCTCAGGATCTGGGAAACCACATCTAAACCCTGACAAGGGAAACAAGCCAACAGCAATCCCAGAAAGACACCAAACACAATGTCTGCTGTTTCTGCTGAGCAAACTGGAGGGGGATCCACTTCTGCAGCAGCTCTGCCCACTGGCTGTCATTTGCAGGACAAGCATTGCAGTGACAGAAACACTGACTGGCATCAACAGAAACTAGCCCTCTGATACACTGTGCATCACAGAGACACAGAAACCACCTCTTCTTGGTGCACTTCTGTGCCCCTTCACTGAGGGACCGTGTAACATCAAGTGTCTAGGGAGGGGACACCCTCAGAGACACCAGCTCTGGAAGCAGATTCAATCCCTAAGCAAGGAGAGTTGAGTCTCTCCAAATCATTGCAGCTGTGTTCCTCATTTTGATCCAGCAGGCATGCAAAGAAGAAGCCAAATCTCCTGTTAAACTGCAATACAATGACTACAACTTCTCTTAGATTGTCTCTTCAGAAGCAAAAAGTTCACCACAGAACCTACTGTCCTCTCCTGTTCTGATGTGATTACAGTAGCTAGAGGTTAGAAAATTCCTGAGAGCCCAGTAGCAGAAAGCAGAGGTGCTGGGAAGGACAAGGCTCTGTAAGATAATCAAGTTATTGCTCTTTGCAAGGAAGTGAAAAGCAAACTTTTGCACAGAAAGAGAATGAGACCCATGGGAGGTGCATCAGGAGACTGCCAGGAATACTAAATATTTTCTTGTGTGACTGTTTTTGCTCTCTAGTGTTGTAAAACATTCAGAAGCTTGAAAATAAACTTGCATTCCCAGTGTTTGTATTTGAGGGGTTTTGTTTGCTGCTTTGGTTTGGTTTGTTGCTTTTTTTCCCCCTAATGGTTGTTGTAACCATTAGATTAGTAGATTAATTCACCTCTTTGATGGCAACATCAGGGCTTGGGAAGGACTGAAGGTCTGCTACAGTCAGGTCTGTTTCACCCTGCTCTTCTGGACATTTCAGTGCACTGAACCATAAAGAAACCAAAAAAAAAGTGGCTAAAATCAGAAGACGACTCCATTGAACTAGGATATTCATGTCAGTTATGACTGTGCATGGGTAAGAAGGTTACACTGCATTTTTAGCAAATTCATTCTTGACTATGAAAAGTTAAGCAGATATAAAACATCTCAAGCAATTCAGATTGTCAGGAAGAGAAGAGCATTGAATTTAGACCATTTTTACCAAGATGAACACCAGTTTAGCAGCATGTGCACACTTAGCAAATAAGATTATGACTGCAAGTTCCTGTCTATCACATGCTATGTTTGATAAAACAAGTATGAAAAGTGTGAGCAGCAGAAACTCCTTAACCTTTGAAGAATAAATGTTGCTAAGTATGATTTACTTTCACTTGGAGAAGGGCCAGAGCAGTGGCAAATTGACCTGAAGATGGAAAATCATTCCCAGGATATAGAAATTACTGCAGGGTTTACACTGCAATGAGCAAAGACAGAAAGACAATGTTCCCAGGCTCAGCAGCTGAGCTGAGCTCACTGCAGGGTGCAGAAGGGAAAAGAGATGATCAGCCTTAGGTGCAACCATCATGTTTCTGCCAGATCAGGTAAAACTTAAGTTCCTTGGGCTTGTCCTTTATGAATCTCAACCAACTGTATGTCATTGATTATCTTCTACTATCTTTCTACCCTTAGATACCTGCCATATTCCTAAAAATGAGGAATATTTTTGCCAGGATGGCATCACCAAAGGCCCCACCTTCCATTTTATTTATTTTTTTAAAATAGAAATACCTTACTGTAGAGAATCTGACTAGTTTCTTCTACTCTTGCCCATTGGTCTTACCTTAATTTCTTTTTTTCTCTCCTCAGTCAGGCAATCATCCTTTCACACAGTTTTTTTCCCCTGCATATTACAACTATTAATAACTTCAGTGGCAATCAGTAGTCTCTCCTAGTATCAATATGTATTTTATATTATCAAAAGAAGATGTTACATCATCCCATGGCTAACAGCAAAGCAATGTGGTTCTTCTGTCTTTATCAAGTATCACAAGGTAACTGTCACACCATGGAATCATTTCACTCTGTGATGTAGTAAATCTAGTCATACAGACATATAGTACCTGGTTCCTTCAGCAGGGATGTCCTGCAGTGATGACCTTGAGCTTCTTGTAGGACACTGCAGAGAAAAGGAAACATGAAAGTGTTAGAAGTGTCCCAAAGTGTTTTGTGAGCTTTAGGTTGATTATTCTAATAAAAGCTCTACTGGCAAAATTAGTTATCTGGACAAATTTGTACCCCAAATTCTTTCATATATTAAGATCCCAGACCTTCTGTGTTGCCTGAATGTACCTGTAGGAAGAGGAACATGTCCCTGTCTATGTGATATTGGGAACAAGTAGGAAACATCTTTTAATGATGATGGCACCCTGATGATCAGGCAGAGGACTGGAAATTGCAGCTGAGATCAAACACATGTAATCCACATCAGCTCTGATGTCACAGAGACAATTACAGCTGCACAGTCACTGTTTGGCTTGAACTGTGCTCTCCTGTTACCAGATTAAGATGTTAATATGGGATCCTTAAGGTGAATGCCTTGCAATTATCCATAAGGATTAAAGCTTTTAATCAGATCTTGCTGACTGCAAAATATGTCAGAATGATGGTGAAGTTTTTGCTCAGTGAAAAGGATTTTATAATGTACTATGAGAATCTTATTGCTGAAGAGCTTAAAAAGAGAAGCAAAGTTTGTATTAATATTTCATGGCTTTTATGCTTGTGGAATATCAGCATTGCTTAGTTGCAAATAAAAAACCATCAAGCTCATGTTCATGCCATAATAGGAAATGACTGGACCTGTTTATTTCTACTATATTTTGGTTCAAATGCTCCCCATTTTTAATATATCTTAATATTTTACAATATGAGAAAAGGAAGCAAAAAGATGACTTGGAATTGTAGATATCCATAAGGTTGCTTGATAAAACCTGCTGTACCAAAGAGGACAATAAATACCTTTCTTAAAGCCACAGGAGCACGTGCAATAAATCCTTAGCATTGCAGTGTACACATAAATGTCTGTAATCAATCAGTGTTGTTTATTTCCCCTATTGCACTCGCTTAACTTGACAGACCATTTTATCTGCACCATAGTCAGTCATGTCTAGATGATGAAGACATTCCTTGCTCCATGCTTAGCTTATGTAGTTCTTCTACAGACATCCATTTTCTTCTCCCAAGGCAGATTCATCTCCCACCACTTTATGCAGATTTTAAATATTAGAAAACAAGATCTTTCTTAGAGCAGCCACCTGTTATGCCACAGATGGAAAATATTAACTAAGAGAAAATTATTATTCTGGAAACATCCCAGTTTTTCTTTAGTTGGGAATGAAAGCAGCTGGTTTTCCATCGAGTTGAGAGGGAGGTCACAAACTGTATCAGAAACTGTGAGCAAGACAACCTCACTGTTCATTTATCCCCTCTCTTCTGTGATTCTGATGTTGTTCTCTCCTCAGTTTCATTGGTATCTAAGCTGCTCTATTTTTTGCTCAAGTAATGAGGGTATTTAACCTGCTGATTACTGGGTAGTTCTCGGTTACTCCCCTGTGTGCCATTGGTTTATTGTGGCTGCAGACACAGCACGGCTCCGCTAGGTGGCAGCAGGGACCGCCTCAGAGCTCATCATCACTGAGATGATCGCAGAGGCACCTGGAGGTGTGTGCTGGGCAGTGCTCTGTGCTCACTGCAGGTCCCAGAAACACAGAACATCCTTGGGTGGATGAGACCTTCAGGACCATCTAGTCCAACACTGCCAGCTCAGCACTAAACCCTGTCCCAAAGCACCAGGTCCACACGCCATTGAAATGCCTCCAGAGATGGTGACTCCACCACTGCCCCAGACAGACGATTCCAATGGGTGAAAACCCCTTCAGTGAAGAAATGTTCCCTCATACCCAGCCTAATGCAGCCATTCCCTCTGGGCTCTTAGCAGATGAAGCCAAAGCACCCCAAGTGCAGCCCATTATTGTTGCCTTACCAGTCAGCTGTTGGATTTGGCATCCACAGGGTGCCTCCTGCATTCACAAGCCCTTTTGCTGGGAATCCCTGCACTGGGGTGTGTCAGGGCCTTGCAGAGTGTGTCAGAGCTCACATGCAGGAGACCCCCAGAGCCCTACATGGATTTACAGACCCCTGGACACTTGCTAAGGTTTCCATCCTACTGCAATTCCCCTGCCTTTTCCAACAGCTATGTCTGCTCAAGAACCATCACCCGTGGCAGCCAATTTTGTCTCGGATCAGCCAAGTGAGAACTCAGCTCTCTCTGGACTCTGCTGGTGAAGGTTTTCTGGCCAGATGAGCTTACAGCACAGCCTTGGTCCCCAAGGCAATGGTAGGCTTATTAGCAGAGTCAACACACCCAATGCTTTTTTCATATCCTGATTTTTCTCTCTGAACTACCCGGAAAATCCCAAACTTTTTATTTCAGCACTGAAGTGAAGCAAATGCTCACCTAATTTGCTGGCATGTTGGCATTTGCTTTGCTCTTTCTGGCATTTGCACGGGCACAGGACAAAATCCATTGCAGCAGCCAGGTGCAAGTGCTGTCTCTCCTCATCCCTCAGCTTTTAATGCATCTGTTATCCTGAGTACCCTTTCAGAAGCTCAGTAGCAAAAGGAAAGTAGCTTTTAGCTACTGGTTGGATTTTAATCTTGGTCTGTGTCTGCTTTAAAGCTTTGGGAAAGAAAAAATAGAGTGGCTTTTAATAAAATAGCAACTATTGGAATACTAGTAATGTTCTTGCCTCCTAGAAACACAGTGGAGAATAGAATTTAATTTGATTAATTCACAGCTCACATTGAAAAGCTCCACACACCCTATTTTTTTTTTCCTCCTGCTTCCCTTTTGGCATTTACCAGCTATTTGAAAACAATGGAGATGCTTCTAGCAGGAAGTGGGCACCTCTGTACCCAGTGAGGGAGCTGCCAGAACATTGGCACCTCCACTTTGGATCTGGGACTTAGAGGAACATTACAAATTGGACATTTTGAGCAGGTAAAATGTTAAATTTAATCTTCTCACCTCTCAGATGTTAGGGTTGTGAAGAGGAGAGCCCTGCTGCTGCACTTTCTGGGCTTTTTTAGCAGACTAAAACCATCAAACAGCTCTGCAATATGGTCCTTACAACTGATGGTTTCTCTCTGGTTTCCATACAGCCCTGCTTGGGCAGTGTCCACAAAATATAGTTTTACACTAAAAACCCCAACCAACCAAGCAAACAAAACCTTATCAGCTGCTTTGTCATTTCTTCAGGAGCTCCATTTCAGAGTGAGAGATGCAAAGTGTCAGGTTAGCAGCTTTCCCAGGACTCCAGTGTTGTTTGAACTGTCCTGGATGACTCGAGGTGATGGAGATGACTGAGGTCCTAGGGGAGACCTGTGTCCTTCTGAGCATCTGCCAGAGGGCTCAGCATTTGGTGGAAGATGAAGGACCAATGCACAAGTTTCTTAAGCTGCCAGATTGTGTATGCTGTATGAGAAGGCAAAGCTGTCCCAACCAAGGTGGATGGGATCTGTGCAGACTGATCACAGCATTTATCCAGTGGCATTGTTGCTGCCATGGCGACGTGGGTTTGGTGTTGCAGTTGGGAAAAAAAAATAAATTTCTTTTTAATGTTTCTCTGGAGGTTGGAAGCCACAGGCAAGACTTCATTCTAGAGTCTCACTGTAGTGTCTTCTCAAGAGAATGGAAATGAAAGCCTGAAGACTTCAAGCATTGCAGAGTCTCAGGAAAAACAAAGCCACAAAGAATGAGAACAGCAGAAGTTGTGGCAGTAGCATCTTCTTTTATGAAACAGTTCTTTTCAAATCTCTGCACAGAAAATGCAGCTTTGTAAAGGAAACTGAAGATAATCCCAAACACTAAAGGCAGTCCTCAGACAATGAAGGCGAGTTGTTTAATTAGCTATGCAAATTGCAGGAGAATTAATCAAAATTCATGGCCCCACAGAGCATCCCTGTAGTGTTTAGTCCTCTTGGCTTACAGCAGGACTGACAGCAGAAGACAGTCTGAGTATTACTGAGTAGCTGGGAAGAGACTTTTCAAAGGTGTGTAACAGATTTTGATGCACAAATCCAACTACATGGCAATGAAAGCTAAAGAGCTAAATGCTGTGGGCAAGATGAAAATCCTCCATTTAGACTGTATTGTTAAATTCCAGACATTGCCTCAGGAGAGACTGTGGGCAATGGGAGCAGGGGGAGGGTGTGTGGGAAGCCTTCACAAGATACAAGGAGACTTCTGGAGTGATTGAAAGAATTATTCCAAATCAAACAAGCAAGCAGATGAAGTTCTTTTCCCTTCTATTAGCTATTCAGCTGGAGTGCTGTGTCCAGCTCTGGAGCCCTCAGCATTGGAAGGACATGGAGCTGCTGGAGTGGCCACAGAAATGGACACCTGTCCTATGAGCACAGGCTGAGGGAGAAGAGAAGGCTCTGGGGAAACCTTCTTGGGGCCCTCCACATCTGCAGGGGGGGTACAAGAAAGCTGGACAGGGACTGTTGAGAAGGGCATGTAGAGAAGGGGCAGTGGTTTTCAACTGGAGAAGGGTAGGTTTAGACTGGATGTTAGGAAGAAGCTCTTTACTATGAGATGGTGGGCACTGGAACAGGGTGCCCAGGGAGGTGGTGGAGGCCCCATCCCTGGAAACATTCAAGGTCAGGCTGGATGGGGCTCTGAGCACCCTGCTCTAGTTGAGGGTGTCCCTGCTCTCAGCAGGAGGTTGGACCAGATGAGCTTTCAAGGTCACTTCCAACCCAAGGCATTCAATGATTCTATGATTCAGAAGTTATAATCAAATCTACTCTTGTTGTGTAGATCATCTCTATATTCAATAAAATGAAATCCAATTAAATGAAATCTAGAATCTTCCACTGCTAATTCATTTAACTTCTTATAGTCACACTTTAAGAGAGATTAAACTGACACTTGGAAGTGTCTGTGTCTCTCAATTGACTGCCAAAAATACAGCTTGAAAAATAGAGTATTTTCCATTGGAAGAGTCTTGTGATGATCATCCAGTTCAACTGCCTGACCACATCAGGGTAAGAGCCATTTTGCTTTTAGATCAGATGAATCCAGCTTCACCTGTCTGCCAAAATCAAGGTGTTTTTCCAAATGTGCAGTTTGTGGTGCATGGGAGAGGGACACACAGAGAAATTGATTTCATCCAAGCACCAGAAAGTATGAATGCAGAGATGAACACTCAGTTTTGAGCTTACAAATTGCTTTCACCTCAGCTGATTTACATTTTGCTTCTGAGCTTTCAAAGACCTTAAATTTCTATTTCTCTTAATAGAGAAACCCTTACTCTATATCTAGATTGAGAGTGCTTTAGAAGCCAGGAAATTCTGCCTGCAAGGACAACCAAGGGAAGATACATACATAATTTATTTTCCCTTGGGAAAGGGTATGAACCAGATTAATTACTTCTCATGAGCAATCACTGGCAGATTTACCCCAGCTATTATTATAACCATTAAGTATCTGGGAGGAAGATAATCAATCAGTCAGTCTGTTAAACTTGCAATCTTGGCATCTGAAACAATCAAGGAGCTGCAGATCCATTCATCTGCCTGCCTGCCTGCCTGGTTTTCCATATTCCTATCTCCTGACAGCAATTCCTATCTGTCACCTGAAGTCTCCACTCTGCAAGGCACATTCTCAGCTGGTAGCAGAGTGGAACTCATCCAAGCAGTTGAGCATCAGCAGTTTCCTTTCCCTGATGGGTCAAGCCAGTATTATTTCCTCTCTGTAGAGGGAAATTTGAATGAAAATCAAAGCAATTAGCATTCAGATGAGCTGAATCAAAAAAGCACAAGAGAAACCCAGCACGGGAGAGATGTTCCCTCTTTCCAACTCCAGAAAATGTAAGGTATTAAAGCACTTTCTCATTGTGATTAGGACTGAATTACAAAAGCAGTCACTAATAAACAGGAAATACACTGTATAAATCACCTATCTACCTGCTAATCAAGTGGCTGGAGTTCTACTCAGAAGGGATTCTTTCTATCACCTTTCTTCTGCCACTCCAGTTATTGTCCTCAAGAATGCCTTTTGTGGAATAAGAAAAGTCCTCAGTGTAAGGATGGCCAAAGAGCAGAGAGAAAAACTCAGTGACTGTCCCCACTCTGGAATGCCAGCAAAGCTTCTACCTGTGCTATTAATTCAGGACAGAAAAAGGAGCCACTTTAATGTGTGTCTATCTAGAACATGTACCTCTCCTGTAGGTCAAGAATTTCTGTTAAGCGTCTTCCAAGAAGTCTAAAAGGAGCCAATTTATTTGTCCTGTGCTGTTAAGTAATTGAAGAGACTAAGAAAAATAATAACATTAGTTTGGGAGCTCACAGAAACATGAAATTTCAAGCTGTTATGATGCTCCAAAATGATGATTGTTCATTTTGAGTCATGTATCAATAACAAGCCATTCAGCTGGCTCTGTTTTGAAGCTCTCTGTACAGCCTTTGTCCTGATTTTCTTCAATTTTCTCTCAATGAAATCCCTGTCCTGATAGACCAGCTCTCTAGTTTTTCAGCACAAAACTAAAATATCATTGAAAATACATTTGGAAAGCCCTCGAGGGGCTGCCTACCCTATATTCTTTCTCCAGGGGAGGCTTTGCTAAGCTAAAGAATTCCTTTAGGTGTTGACACAGTCTGCTTTGAATGAAATCCAGAGATGAGAAGATGGCAGCCTGTCTGCTGATACTTCTTGCTAGATAGAACTAATACCTTTTTAATTGCCCCAAACACCTCCTCCTGAGATTCAAGTCTTGGTGGTGATGTTTTTTTCAGCAGATGCAACCATAAGTGTACAACTTACCTTTTAACAGACACAATTTGTAACTTCAAAAGCCTGTTACGTGGGGATTGTAATTGCAAGTGCAAATTCTTTCTTTCCTTTTCTACAGGATTCCTACTCTGTAACAGAGAAATTTGGATGATCCTACATGAAGATACCAAATTCCAGAGAGAATCACACATAGAGCCCAGAGAAAAAGACTTTTGTGCTGCTCTTTTTTCATTGACTGCATGAATGATGGAAAATCAAGTTGACAATCAGGAGTTTCACAGCTCTATTTCTTTCTTTCTTCTCAGTTTTGCTGCTAAATCTAAAAAACAATTTATTATGCTTCCTCAAGCTTTAGAGAAAGATTTAGGTTGATATGTTAATTGATCACAATTAATGTTATCATGAGAGCTTTCCATTCAGTCCACTTAAATAAACAATGTACTTAAAGCATTTTAGCCTGAGGTCTTACTCATAAAACATGGAATTCACATCAGCTAATTATAAATATTTAAGAGTTACAAATGTCAGTTTATGCCAGTCTCCCATTTTTTATTGTCACTGGAGAGAAATAAGAACCTAAGGAGGTAATTTTTCTCTTAGAATTAGACAGATCTTCCTGTTGCAGTTTTCATTTCTCTCCAGTGAATCCAAGGCTGACTAGTTCAAGCTTTGACAGGTAACCTTCCTGGGTCTCACCTAGGAGTAGAAAGAAAAATATGGCCAAAAAGCAAATTAAATTTAATGAGACTTTTCAACCAACCAAGATGGAATCTTGATGCTAGTTCCAAGTCTAAACTTTCAGGAGCAGTTACCATGAAGACCCTCACTGACCACAATGAGCACTTGGATACTTTGCACACGTGTAGATATCTATATTTAGACAATTAATTGGTTTGTTTTAACCTGCAGAATGAGGTCCATAAATAAAACTCATAAATGTACAGATTAGCCTGCAGAGCATATCTTTGTAACAGGAACATTCCCAATTGTTTGAAAGAAAGACACAGATCTTCACTTGCAAGGAAAGTTTTTTCAAGCAAGGCTGTGAGTAGAATTGACAGAATCTCTTGGCAGCTGTACTGCAGTCAGTCACTGAACAGACTGGCACCCAGACTCAGATCATTCCTCTCTGAAGAAGTTTATTTAATATCTCAGAGTCTGCTGAGACAATCCACATTGGTTTTTTTATCCAGCACAGTTCCTCACTTCAGTAGAAAAGGGGATATAATGAAAGGCACACCTCAATTTTACTTCTTAAAATGTCTTTCCTGCTCCTTCTGGCAAAGGATTAATTTGCTTTTTGTCTGTTTCTGAGTGAGCATGACAGGATCTAATATTTTAGTCTGTTGGGGCCCAGGGGTATTTCTTGAAAGTATGGGGATTTAGTCCTGTGGCTAAAGAGAATTCTGGCAAGTTTCCTCTCACTAGTTATTGATCCTTTGAGAGAAGCTGCTGTGTAACATCAGTGACTTAGAATTCCATCTCAGGAAGCTTGCACTTCCATTTAGTCAAGGCTCACTAATTGCAATTAACATTTTTGAATTCAGGGAACTAGGATCAGGAAGGTCCCTGAGATGGTTCAGAGAGGCAACCACTCCCTGGGCCATTGCAGCTGATGACTGGTGTCCACACACAAGGAGCTATACCCTCAGCCAGGGTTTCAGATGGGTGCCTGCCATGGCCAGACTGCAGTCCTGGAGGAGAGAGGCAGGACCTGCCTCCTACCCCCTGGGATGTGTCACTGTGCTCAGTACCTGCCCAGCAACAAGTGTGTCTGCTTTCTTCCTGGGAGGTGCTGCTCAGTAACTGGAATGACACTTCCCTTGCACATCACGTTTAAAAAATAATAGAAAGAAGATAAATAATTCCATTTCGTTGCATATGAGACATATTTTAGGAAAATAATAACCTTTTCAAGCCAAAAGAGGAAAGGAACCATCAATACATCAACAGGGACAGTTATGTTACAGCTCACATTGCAAAATGCCTACTCATGAAGCAGAAAATGAAGAATATCTGTCTTTGATCCCACAAATCAGCATTGGATCTGGGCAATGTGTGCATGACTGAATCCTGAGACACGCAAATGGAACCAAAGTCATCTGCTTGTCAAGACTTTCAGAAGTTAAACCCCCAGAGGAAAGATAAATCAGCAGACAAGACATTACATTAAGATTCAGGAGACAAGTTCAACCCTGCTGTCCACTGCACACTTCTTGTGTGAGACTTCATCAATCACTCTGGGCCAGGCCTAAGGTGGGTGCTGTGCCACTTGTGCAGTGGATTTCCAGAGATTAACCCAACTGCTGAGTGCACAGGGTACTCAAAAGGCCATCAGCTCCTGAGGACCTGGCTAGTGTAGGAGGAGCAGATGTTCCCACTCTCTCCTTAAGCTGCTCCACTTTGCATGAAATAATTCTGTGTGAATTGGACCACTGAGAGAAAGAGAGATTAGTAAATGTAATTTTGAACCCCAGAGGTTAGTCACTTACTGGAGGGAAGGGAGCTAGACTTCAGTCCCACTTCCAATTAATCTAAGTAATGTTTGAATTCATCAGAGCATGGTGTAAATGCAGCTCCCTGTCTCCTGGGTGCATCAGCTAACCACAAATCCTATTCCTTTCTTAAGATCATGCAACTGATCATTAGCATGTGTAGCAGAAAGAAAATTGGCAGGAGGATCAGAGAACCCCACCAGACTTCAGCCTAAAGGTTAGGACTGGCTTATGTGGGTTTGGCTGTCCTTGGATGAGACACACACTGAAAGTCTCTGACCATGAGTTACTGCAGAAAAAGGGAGAAGCAAAATGCTTCAGTGTATGGAGCCTGCAGCTGGTGCAAAACCTTTCTGTTTAGCTCTTAACTGGATCCAAAGAAATGATTGGTTTTTACCTCCTGACAGCACATAAATATGAATTACATGCTTAGCTGCTCAGTGCCATCAAAATGTCCATGGTCCTGGGCATGCTCCAAAGGCAACCTTTCTGTGCTGGTGGAAGCTGGCTGGTGGGAGTGAAGGCACTCAAGAACTATCTCTATTCCAGTGGAGGCTGCTGTTGATTGTTTCCTGCTGCCTCCCTCCTGCTCCAACAACTGCCAGCTGGGGAACCAGATCACTGGCTGATTCTGAACACAAAGGGTGGGTTTATATGCAAAGTGTAGGTGTTTACAGCACAGATACCTGTATATGACCCAGTGGCTTTGAGTCCCTCTGCAGACAGTAGAGATCTTGTCAATAGAGTCAGTGGATTGTGTGACCAACTCACTCCTTGCCAAGCAAACTCAATAAACCATGTCCTAAAGTAAGTGCTGCTCTGCTTTAGTAATTAAGGAAGCCAAATAGATCTTTAAGAAGGGAAAACTGTGTTTTCACATGAATTCTGACCACCAGTTCCCAGCAAGTCTGGCTCTATATTTTGACAGGTGGTGCTGCCATTCACCTCTCAGCACAGGAGCTGTCTGCTTCAGAGCTGTACATTAGGGGGGCAGCAGGTGGGTGCTGGGGACAACTCTGCCTGTTAGGAAGAGTTACCACCAACAGGCAGGGAGCTGCTGCTTCTCAGGGGAGAACTGCAAGGGGCTCTGAAACTTAGATTAACTCATCTGTTTCACTTCACACCACAGCTAATCAGCAGCTTATTCATGGGCAGCCACCTCTTCTTGGCTAAAGGGACTGTCCTGTGCTTACCCATCTTCGTGCTGCAGTCAGGGGAAAAAAAAAGGTTTAAAAGGAATCCAGGAAACAGAATTTCCACTTCTTTCTTAGAAATGAGGAACATTAATTCAGCTCAGTCTGCTTCTATCTTATATTGTCCTGTAGCATATCACAGGTGATTTAGAAGAGAGTCTAATGAGTATGAAGTCATCATGTGATGGTCCAAAGCTTTCAAGAGTCAGGAAAATGAACAGAGCCTGGTGGTTACTGACAGCTCTTTAAACAGCCCAGCTCCTACCCCATGCTATTCATTGAAGAGGGATGAAGCTCAATTAAAGAGCTTGTATATTCCTGCTCCTTTTCACACAGCCTGTCACCAGCATGTTCCTCCACATCCATTTGCCTGGTTTTTAATAAAAGAAAGACCTTGGCCTTCTGGTTCTGAGTTAATATTAAAATGTTCTAATGCCTGGTTTCAAGAAATCTGCACAGACAAAACTGCAGGGGAAGATGCTCTGTGGCTATAAATGCCAGAGCATTTTATTAAATCAACACAATATGCACCATGGGCTTGACTGTTCATTTAAATTTCTATCCTTCTGATGTTATCAAGTGTAATAGTTTTGGAGGAAATCCCCCAATCCATAATTTTATCATTCTTCCTTTAGCCTTTGAAAGCTATGATTGAAATGTCCAGACTCCAAAATGTTAAGACTTTTACCTGTCACTGGAAGGCAATGTCCTCCTGGCAGAAGAGGGACAGATGTCCAGTGAAGGATTCTGGTTTCTACCCTTGGGAATGCAGTTCATGTCTTATAACTTAAGGCTCCAAAGTCAGACACCTAAAGTTAGGTGATGCAGTTTAGACCTCCACAGGAGGTAGGGGCCTGAGGCCCCATGGCCCTAGTCCAGGTACCTACGGAGTCACCTACTGCAACAGTTTGCCCCAGAGGATCCAAACACCTCTATGGAGGTAGCAGGTCTAAAAGAGAGAGCTTAGATCCAACCTGCTGGCTTCTGGAGTCCAGGCAAGACCCCTTAGAGCATCTCAGGTGGCACTGGGCTCTTCTGTGTGGGCATTGACATCTCTAGGGCAGGGTTAAATTGGCATCACTGACTCTGTGGCCTCAGTAGGATAAAGGGAGTTGTGGCCAACTAGGAGTCTGTGCCTTCCACAAAATTAATTTAAGTATTTTAAAGTAGTCCTTGAAAAGACAGTCAAGCAAGATCAGATTTATGAACATCTCCATTTCAGTCAAACACTGCAGAGATGGATATTCTCATTACACTAAACAACAAAGTAGTATATAGTGAAATAATTTGGGTTTGATCAGTCAACACTACTTTGTGGCTAATGGAATACCACTTGGATATTAAAAGACACGATAAAATGCTTCTAGGTAATCTAATTAATTTCCTTATTAAAAGTACTGCTCCTAACTTATGCATATTTATTAGCCTCCCTTGAGTATTAAACTATGTTCATGAAATCTTAATTCTGTTTCTCACATTACGCAAACAGACAGAATAATGATCCTTGGTATCCAAAGCAACTATCGAGGGGTAGTAACTACCACACAGTTTATTTTTAACTCACTATACTCCATACACTAGAAGTCCTTTTCCTTTCCTCTCAGCTGAAGGATACAGTATGGATGTTCACTCTTTATTTTTGTTTGTCCAACAGAATTATTCATTTTACTAAGGAATTCACAGTGCCCCATGTAATGCTAAAGATTAAAATTATTAAAATAGCAGCTTTCTGAGTGGTTCACACTTGTGATTTTTTTTTTCCCTGCACCTAATCAGTTCATATTTAATATAATTATAGAGAAGAATGGATGTCCATGATTTTGGAAGTAGAGCTTCCAAAATTCATCTAAAGGAATATTTTTCATGAGTTTTACTTAGCTTTGGGTTCTGCCTTCAAGTGCTAAACTGACATTTTAATTAATTTAAGAGATCATATTCTGATGAAAGTGACTCTTTTGGAAGAGGTGGGGAACAGACTTGAAATCCTTCCTCTGTGTTTTCTCTGTCAAGGACATGGGGTCCAAAGGACTGAGAGCACAACTGAGAGTGTTGCTCACCCTCTCCTGTGCCACTGGGAGCAGATTCCTCCAGAGCTTGCTCAGCTGCTGAATTTTGGCATGGTTCATCACCACAGGCTGGCATCAGAGTGGGCCAAAGGGATGAGTACAGGCACATACCTGGATCTAATTATTTTCTGGATCTAATACCCTAGCAGCTCTGATCTGCTCCATGACATGATGCTTCCACACATACAGGAGTTTACTGGAGAGTGTTGCCACTTTGTCTGGTGGACTACCAGTTCATATTTATATTGCTCAACATGATTTTACACAACCTCTGAACTTAATTCTCTCCTTTTTCTTCACTTCTTCCCTTAGGAGTTCATTCAAAAAGTACAAGCTGTGGCCATTAGTACATAAACCATAAGAAAAATCACCCTTGAAAGTGTAAAAAGCAAAACTAGAAACTAAAAAAAGCTGTATCAATCCCACACATTGTTTTGATCATTGAACAGATGCAGTGCACTCAAATTACTTCACTCAAATTGTATCTGATTTCTACTTTCCTGACTCTTTTGATTGCATCCATAATAGGTTATGGGGAAAAAAAAGTAAAAAAATCATGTGTTTGGTTTTGAGCTTTCTGTTATCAAGTGTATAATGACTTTGGAGGAGGTGGATACTGCCAATGAATTACACTAGAGAGTAAATGACAGTTTCTGCTTTGTAATTTCTGCTGTGTGCATATTATGCTGCTTTAAGGATAACTGAATAGCACTTTGGTTTCACCAGACATAATAACACCTCTGGGCAAGTGAGTTCTTTTTTCTATCCAAACTACCTTCTTCTCAAGTAAAATCAAATTCATTTCCTGCTTTACATTCCCAGAATAACAGAATCTCACATTATATTCAAGTGAAAAATAATATATAAAATGGTTTTTGATTCAAGAAGCCTGAAGAGTACAGATTCATCAAAGGAGTTTTGAGCTTTAGGAGGGTAAAATGGTCCCTGGGCTTTAAAATGAGGGTGGAAGTGGCTGTATTTTGACTCAGATCTTTCTAGCTGTAAAAAAAAAGTGAATTTGCCTGAAAATGAGAGTAAGCAGGAAATCAAAAAAGACACATTCACTTGGTAGTTTGAAGATGTGTGGCATCAGCAGCCTGGAACACAGAAAACCAGGCACAAAGAGCTGCTCTTCTGGCTGCTTCCATGGCTTTTGGTAAATCCCCCTTGGTTAGCCCCAAATTAATGTGTAGTAATAGCAGTGAGAAATCTGGATCCTCACATGTGGAGTTTGAAAAGAAAACCAATTTAAATGGCACCTTGAATTTTTGAGCCACTGGTGTTTCAACTAATAGAAGACAAAATAAAAGTAAAATGAAGAGCATTGAAGGCATTGAGTCTGGGAAAAGAGTGATTCCTCTCAAAATCTGATATATCAGGAAATACTGAAGTTCTAAGTTTTTTGAAGAGTTCCATACTCAGAGTGGTGAAACTAGAATGAAGAGAAGCTAAAAGAAAGAAAAAATAGTTTGTTTTTTCTTCCATTAGGTCTTGCTGAGGATGAAAAACAAAATGGCTTCATTTTTGTATAGCAACAAGAGAGAACTACATGTTCCTTCTTGGACAATTATTTAAGTAGAAAGATTCTTATCTTGCTGAAAATTTCACCAATCTGCTTTTTTCCTCTGATTCCCAGGCTGCAATCAAGCAAATGAGAGAGCTGTATGTTGTTACTATAGTAATAAATGCTGCAGTGTATCAAAAGAAATTGGGCAGTCTAAGATACATATCTCCCAGGGAAAATGGAATACAATTTCTCATCATTTTGACCACTCTGTGCTGTTGTAGCTGTGGCTTCTGAGAAATGAATGTCCCCGTGTCAGCACAAATGTTTTCCTGCTCGTTTGTCATTTTCAAAGTGAACAGGTACTTGAATCAAAGCTCAGAGTCCATTCCAAGCTGGTGGTGTGAGCAAGGGGATGGGGCTGTCAATTGCCACTGACATGTTGATAGGCACAGCTCATTTACTGTCTGCTCTGCCAGTTCCATTTGCAAGTTTGAATTCTTTTGAATATTTTGGTTAAATTAAAGTTTGAGGTTTTTATCTACATTTCTTTACATAGAAACAAATGGATTTTATATTTATAAAATAGATCTGTGTTTCTAGATCATCATGCATATGTGTGTGCATTTAGACAGGGGTGTAGACATAGATGTAAGTTGCATTGTAAGAATTCATTAATCTGGAATTAATTCACATTTCAAACTGCTACCCTGTGAAATAGAATGAAAACATAAGACACCATCCCTCAGCCTGTTCCTGTAGAGGGGCTGTTCTGTTTCCAGGATGAGAAGCTGTTGGAAAAAGACTGTGTGTGGGGATGGTGAAACATGGCACAGAACTCCTGATGAAGATGTGGCTCCTGCTGGTGCTCTGACATGACTGCTCACTTTGAGATACTCTGAATTTGTGCAAAATGGGGCCCTGGGGTTTTGGCTTTAGGGATTTTAGCCTAGAAGTCAAGGGAGATTTAGTAATTCTCTGATCTGCCACTGACTTCTTGTCTAGCCTGGGTCATGGCTTCTGCCTTTGCACTGCCCCCCTTGCAGCAGGGCAAAGGCCAGCGAGCTGTGGTTAAACACGTGGGCAGTCACAGAGGGCTTAGAAATGAAAGTGAAAGTATCCAGATCAATTACCCAGAGAGATGTGTTTTCTATTTCTACTGTGTGCCTTGTGGAGTTGTGGTTTGTTTGGGTTGGTTTGTTTATTTTCCCATGACATGACTGCCTTGGTTATCCTCCTGTTTCATTGCCAGTGATCTGAGGGAGAGTGTCTGCTGACAGCCTTGCCTGAGTTTGCTCTCGTGTTAGTCTGAAGCAATTTCTGAGATTTTCTGATGACATAGTTTGGCAAAAAAAATGTTTTCCTTACCCTCACTACTTCTGTGTGCATTAAGGAATAGAAAGTCCTGACGTATTTCCATTTTAAGCATGGCCTGCATTAGCTTCAGCATCTGTTGAGTCAAAACTTTTAATCATAGCTTAGGTGCTGGATGGCAAAGTTGCAGGGTTTACTGAAACACAGCCAAGGTTAGGGTAAGATAAGGGCTGGAAGAAAGAAGGTGATTTCTAACATCAGTTTTCCATGGCTGAAACAACCATGGCACTGGTATGGAAAATAGGATTCATCCCACCTGATTTTAGCCACTGAATATTAGACCAGTCATGTAAATTCCCCTTGAAGTCCAGCAGAGAGACAGATTTCTGCAGTCAGTCCATAATGAAATGAACCTAGGGGCAATGAGTCAGGATTGAAAGCTGCCTGTGTCTTTTGATGACCAGCTCAGATGACTTTTACATGATTGAAGTTAGATAAATTCTGAGCTGCTAACAGAAGAGTTCACAAAGCATCCACTCCACCCACCCCAAGCTCCAAATCACTTCTCAAATAAAACAAATATGTGCTTCAGAAAAACAGCTGCAGTATTTAACTGACATGTAAATGGTACTGAACATCCTAGAAAAGCATCTGTTTCCTGCTCTGGAGGGGTTGGACTTGATAATCTCCAGAAGTCCCTTCCAACCCCCATTCTATGACTGTGATTCTAACTGTGTCTCCAAAACTTTATTGAAAACTTGAGTTATATTCCTAAATCATGGAATTGCCATTAACTCTACCTGCAGCCTTCCTACTTCTGTGCTGTGCCTTTCTGCCATGCCAGCTACAAAAACACATGTGAACACAGACAATGTGTAATGGGATGGAGCAGGCAGTGATCTGGACCCCACAGAGCAAGAAGGATCACAGACTGGAGGCATTGAAAGTGAACAGAAAATAGGATATGCCAGGAGAAAAGATGTCTGTGGGGGGAAAAATGTGCACTCACAATGTTTGGAGAGGGATGACTGTGAAAAAGAATCATTATTTCCAGCATCAGAACAGGTCCTTAGAGCAGCAAACTGCCAGTGGCAAAGGCACAGTGTGTGGTTCAAAAGCATCTTGATAGGAGGGGGGAAAAAAACTCATGGGCAATCTTTCAAATGAGGAGAAATGGCAGTGGGCAGATTCTCAGCAAGGCAGCTCAGGAACAGCTGCTGCTTGGGTGAATGATGGGCAGTCCATGAAGAAATGAAAAGGATGCTTGGAATCAGTGATTCTGAGAAGAGAACTCAGCAAAAGGAGCTGTGCTGCTGTTGGGTCAGCCCTGGAGCAATCAGTGCTGCACTTCTTCACCAGGTGTGCCACAGGTAGGTGTGCACTAAGGACAGCTGCTGAAGAGCCATTTTCCAGAGTTATGCTCCATATGGTGTAGAACCAGAGAGCTGCCCCAGACAGCTCAGCTCTCCTGAAGCAGGGTTCATAGACAGCTGAACAGCAATGCATGCTACTACAGATGAAGATCGTGGACTGACACAAAAAAATTTACTTTAAAGGAGAATTTTGTTATGGGGAAAACTACAAAGGGCCATTGCAGAGAAGAATCAGTACAGGTACAACTATTTCAGCAGATTAAAGATGCCAGGGCAAGGGGCCAACCAAGCACTGCAACCCAGGGGTAAATTGTTATGTCTTTGGTACCCATTTGGCCAGAGTTGTTTGAGACTCCAGTTATTAGGTGAGATGAGGAACTGCAGCAATCTCACCCCTTACACTTCAAGATCTGTGCTGACAAAGCTTCTTTCACTATTGAGCAATGCCTGAAAAGAGGATAAAGCAGATGGTATTCCTCCCTCTCCACTGCAGCAAACAGCAACACAGGAGCATTCAGGCAGCTTTCCTTTCTCCCTGGAATGGCAGTGAAAATCTGACAGAGCTCCTTAGTGATTTAATGTGAGTAAACTTGAAATGAAACCAGATTTCAGACAAGTTCCCCCATCTCCCTGTGAGGGAAGACATCTAGTTAAACACACACAACCCCTCTGGGTTGTTTTCTTTTCTTTTTCCTTCCTAGAGGGCCTGAGACTGTGTTGATTTTATGCAGGAGTGTAAAGCTATCCAAAGATGCATTCAGTGAAGGTCTCCTGCACTTCTGCAGCAGGTGCAGCTCTTCTCCTGGCACACTGTGGCTCCCTCCTGGGCAGCAGCTCCAAAGCCATCATCCCTGAGCCATCCCCATCTCCCATCCTGTGGCTGGGCTTGGATTCATGCTGAGCACAAGGTGGAAGTCTCTCTGAGTGTATTCCCTGCTAAGAAGTCAGGAGGAGGTGAACTCTTCACCATCAAAAGCTCCAAGGCTGAAATGCAGCACTAAGATAGACCCTCAGATGCACAGCTGGCCTGTAAAGCTGCCCATAAAGATATAGTCCCCACCTTTTCTTCATTTTAATAAAGACTAAAAAACCCCTTTAATTTCTAATTAAATTGGTTTTGTGCACTATAAATATTGGCCATCATTCCCCCAAATGCAATCAATTATCCATCCCTGTTACCTTCTGCTTTTTTGTTATTTTGTTTGCATTTAATGCCCCTCAGACACTGTCATTTCTCATTTATTTGAGAGGATTATTTCTGGCTTTTATCAGACAGTTTTATGAGACATGACCAGAATTATGGAACAGTTCTTAAAAATGCTACATTATCCCTGATGTGCTGTAATTAGATGACAACAAATGCAGCCCTTTATGTGTGTTAGAAGGAAAAAACCCCCAACCTATTTATAAAGGCTTTTTATAGCTTTTTCCTGAAGCAAAACTAATACAGAGTTTGAAACCCTTTGATTTATCTCAGTAGGCTTCAGATCAACATAAAAATCCTCAAAACAATGGACTTATTTCCATCTGACAGGCTACAACTTTGTGTAATTCCAGTAACTTTTTCCCATGTATTTCAATCTATACATCAAGAAAGAAAAAACAAACCAAGCTTTTTGTGTTGCCAGCTCAGGATTTACCTTTCATCTGAGGAAAAATGTGTTTAAAAATCTGCTGGTGTAAATTTATGGGCAATATGGAAATTGGATAGCTGAGGTAGCTACACGTGTCAGAGTTATTCAGCAGAGCACTGAAACTCAGCCTGATTCACCTCCTGGGAAGGGTGAGAGATTTCAAGTGCTCTGTGCATCACAAGTTCAGGTGCATGGTTCCATGGAAGCCGGGCTGCTGCAGATCCCTAAAGTTAGGGGAAGTGACTTTTACCCCATACAGAGAAGGCTTAATTCATTTAGCAGGTGGTAGAAATATTCAGGACTTCATTAAGAGGCAGTAATTATGGCCTAATGCCAAGTCTAACCCAGCTGTACCCCACCTTCAGCTCTTGATTTTCTCCCTGATGAAAGCTGTTCATAATTAATGACTCTCTTTTTGGCTGTTTTGATTGTATCTGAGATTCTGGGGAAAAAATCTGACATCACCATCCCCACCACCCCTCAAATAAAAGCAATATTGCTTGAATGTCATGGGGAACTGTAATCTTGGCCTCTGAATCCTTTAGTTTGAACCATCCTCTTATTTGTATTCCCACTGTTCCAGGTGAGAGTACAGTCTACTCTCTCTACATGTTTAAGACTGTGATATTTTGTCTTTTCTTTTTTTTTCCATATAATTTTTTGCATGGAAGAATAAGAAGCTGGGGAAGGAACAGTGGTTTTTTTTGTTATGAATCCAAGTTTAATAGTTTAGTGACTTTTATATTAAAAAAATGATTTCATATTCTTTCAACTTTGTATGCCTAATTCACTCTTTCCTCTAAGGGCACTTACACTCCAAAGCCTGGATCCATTACTTCAGTAAATGCATATATTTATTTTCAACATGTCCTTGTCTCTTTCCACACTCTTTGTGATGCATGAAAACCAATTTGCTTCTTTTCTCCTCAATGTGAACACATATTTCCCATCTGCCCCTCTAAGTGGTGCCATGAAAAAAGAGCTGGGACACAGCTCCAGTATTATATATATATATATCTATATATACACATATATATATACATTTTAACCATGAGTGAAATTGGTGCTTCTGAAAATAGGATGACTAAGAACCCTGACTGCAGCTGAATGAGATCTCTGGCAGTGCTGTGCCTTCCTTGCCCAGCCTCTCAGATGTCTTCTGTGGGAACAGGCTTTTGAATCCTGCAGGTGGATGCTGAACTCCTCCTGGAGATTTGGGAGCACAGGCTGGTAATTCAGACAGGCTGGAGGAGTCAGTCCCTTGGGTCTGACTGGAAGTTTCTGCGGCCAGGCTGGATGGGGCTCTGAGCAACCTCCTCTGGTGGGAGGTGTCCCAGGTGCTGCCACTGGATGAACTTTAAGGTCCCTCCCAACCCTGGTAGTTCTCTGATTCTGTGATATGCAGGGTGAGCAGCACATGAAAGCCAAGATGAACTGCAGCAAAGAGGAATTGTAAGAAAACAAATGGAGTTTAGAGAGTAAAACCACACAGCTGCAAACTTCAGTATGACAAAAGAGAAAATGAGCAGCAGTGTCTGCAGGACAGGCAGTTAACAGCAGTGCCAGGGCCACTGAGCAGTTTGACAAGAGCTATGATTCTCTATCTGGGGATGACTAGATAATGGGAAATTCAACTTGTGTGCTCCAGAACTGATGTTTGCAATCCAGTGGCAGTGATGCTAGCAGGGTGTGCATTACTGCTCTAGCACAGACTTGCATGGAATAAGAAACCAGCAGCACAGGCAGGAGGAAGTAATGGAGTAAAGGAAACAGGATTCTGTTCCTGCATCATCTGGCTACCTGTATCCAGGTTTATCCAGCAGCTCTACATGTTTGCCTTCCTGATTTCAGCACGTTGGCTATGGTGTAAGTTCAGCCAACCCTGAAAGAGGGACTGATCCAAACCCCCCTGCATGGTGTGTACTGATTTCTGTCAGCTTTGGTCACTGTTCGCACAGTTACATCCAACTAGCCAGACTGCAGAGTGCAGCAATCTACCTGATCACCCTGGGGGACCTGGTAAAATGAGGGTGTAACCTTCATAAAAGGGTAGAGAAGGAGTGAATGAAGATTCTCTGATGGATATAAGAGATTAAATTAAAGGATTAATTAGCTTTAATTAGATTAGAAGTGATTTCCAGTAAAGTAGATGTNATACACATATATATATACATTTTAACCATGAGTGAAATTGGTGCTTCTGAAAATAGGATGACTAAGAACCCTGACTGCAGCTGAATGAGATCTCTGGCAGTGCTGTGCCTTCCTTGCCCAGCCTCTCAGATGTCTTCTGTGGGAACAGGCTTTTGAATCCTGCAGGTGGATGCTGAACTCCTCCTGGAGATTTGGGAGCACAGGCTGGTAATTCAGACAGGCTGGAGGAGTCAGTCCCTTGGGTCTGACTGGAAGTTTCTGCGGCCAGGCTGGATGGGGCTCTGAGCAACCTCCTCTGGTGGGAGGTGTCCCAGGTGCTGCCACTGGATGAACTTTAAGGTCCCTCCCAACCCTGGTAGTTCTCTGATTCTGTGATATGCAGGGTGAGCAGCACATGAAAGCCAAGATGAACTGCAGCAAAGAGGAATTGTAAGAAAACAAATGGAGTTTAGAGAGTAAAACCACACAGCTGCAAACTTCAGTATGACAAAAGAGAAAATGAGCAGCAGTGTCTGCAGGACAGGCAGTTAACAGCAGTGCCAGGGCCACTGAGCAGTTTGACAAGAGCTATGATTCTCTATCTGGGGATGACTAGATAATGGGAAATTCAACTTGTGTGCTCCAGAACTGATGTTTGCAATCCAGTGGCAGTGATGCTAGCAGGGTGTGCATTACTGCTCTAGCACAGACTTGCATGGAATAAGAAACCAGCAGCACAGGCAGGAGGAAGTAATGGAGTAAAGGAAACAGGATTCTGTTCCTGCATCATCTGGCTACCTGTATCCAGGTTTATCCAGCAGCTCTACATGTTTGCCTTCCTGATTTCAGCACGTTGGCTATGGTGTAAGTTCAGCCAACCCTGAAAGAGGGACTGATCCAAACCCCCCTGCATGGTGTGTACTGATTTCTGTCAGCTTTGGTCACTGTTCGCACAGTTACATCCAACTAGCCAGACTGCAGAGTGCAGCAATCTACCTGATCACCCTGGGGGACCTGGTAAAATGAGGGTGTAACCTTCATAAAAGGGTAGAGAAGGAGTGAATGAAGATTCTCTGATGGATATAAGAGATTAAATTAAAGGATTAATTAGCTTTAATTAGATTAGAAGTGATTTCCAGTAAAGTAGATGTATTAAGAGGATTTTGTGTTGATTTCATGTTGGTTTTTGATGTATTCAAATGCAGAAAAACCTCACCAAACTTAATGGAGGTAAAAATATTTTGAAATGAGGAAGAGGAAAATGTCTGCAGCAAAATAAAATGATAATTTAATTTTTTTATTTTCCACATAGTACATAAGGTTATGAGGATCATAAGAAATTGACTTTTTTGTCCCTTCTCATCAGGCAGGAGCAGCTACTGAAGCCATTCCTGGCAGATTTGCATAACCTGCTTTTAAAATCCTAGAATCACCAGATGGATTAACTCACTGCAGCCTTGCTGCACTGGGGAGTGACCCCAGGCTCTGAATCCCAAATCATAGTTTGTCAATAAACTGCCACAGGACTATTGACAAAAGCTGAAATGAATGTCTGTGTGATCCTGCTTCAGAAGCTGATGGAGCAACAAGCATTAAATGCTGACAAGCTGGGGAGTTCACAGAAGAGCAACAGCTAAATACAGCCCTGAGAGGTGGAATAGCTTTTAGAATGCATGTATCCACAAACTGACAATCCAGGATTTTTCCTTAATTAGCCACAATTTGCTGTGTAGTTCTAAAATATTCAAATATGAGACTGTTTCCTCACATTCCCTTGCATCTGTTGTTAGAGGAGCAGGGTATTTTTCCTTGCTGGTCACTCCTTTCTATACCTCAAAAGAGCAAGGAAGAGAAAGAAAGGTTGGTGAGAAAAGGAGAAAAAATAGAACCAGTGCTTCATAAATTTGATTGGGTAGCTGGCTTTGGGATAGGCTTTACCCAGGGAAAAGTGTGTTTTCTGTGGACCTCATGAGGAGCATGCAGCTCCTCTCACAGATGTTGTGGGTATTTGCATGTTTACTGGTGAGAGATTCAAACTGGTCCTTCTAGTGAATTGCCTAGAAATGATTTGTCATTCTTAGATCAATCCCTAAAGTGAAATCCCCCAAGCCAGCAGAATGGGGAGGATTTTGACACAGAATGTATTGCCTGAAGGTCTTCAGCTTTTGATGAATGCTCTTTATTCACCCAATTAGGAGGATTCTGCTGAACAGATAGTCTCATATAGCTGTTGACTTCTAGAGTAGGAGCTTAAACCAGCCCCACAATTACACAACTGGGGCTGTCAGTTTGTCTCCTCTTCTGCAGGAAATGTCCTGCTCCACAGGAGGACATTTGCTAAATAAAGTTCCCTCCAGAAATGATGTCTTGCAGCCCACAGTGCATGGTACAGTCTCAGGAGGGTACTTCATCATCACCAACCTCAGGATCCATTTGCAAAATGATTTCATCTGATTGGAGTTATGCAATGACTCTGCTTACATTTATAGTTTATGTCCTCTTATAAATTTCATGAGGGCTTTTGGGTGCTTGGAGTGAGTAGGCAATTTTCTGCAAGTATATTTTAAGTCCTTTATTACCCCATTCTGATCACATTCAAAGCTGCTTCCATAGCAACACCTAAAAATATTATTCATTTCTAAAAATAAGAAGTCCTTTAGTCACTTAACTCATGTAATCCTCCTTTTGTGACAAACACTGTAGTCACCTCTGCTTAAGAGCAAAACTTTGGAAATACTCTCATTAATTTTGAGAAGATTGAAGTAACTTCCCAGATAGTCTCACTAAAAACAACTATCCTTGAGCAGTGACCAGAGTCTTTTATTTCTGCCAAAATATCTCTCCTCTAGAAATGTGAGAAATTCTGAAAGTAATTACAAGGATAAGTTCATCTAAATTAAGAGATGAGTGCTCTTCCCTGGTTTGTTCTTTTCTTCTCACAAAGCATTTTTAGCTAATGCCTTGATTTAGGAGGTTGGATCAAGTGATGTCTTCAGTTGCCTAATTTTCTTAGAGAATTTCTTAAAGGGAAGCAAGCACATGAATGACAACCAAGTGTGTTACACCTGCCTTGTCTCCTGACTGCTAGGACAATTCATTCCTCTAAAAGGACAAGCTAGTATAACAATGGAATATAAGATTAAGAAATGCTGAGCAGTCTTTAAGAGGAAATAGATGAAGCCTGCTAACCTTTGAAAACTTGTCTTAGAAGTTGTGGTGTTGACACAAAGCCTGGTAATATTTTCTGTAGAGGTAAGTACTTTATGTTGTGGCAGGGTGCTAGGAATGGCTTTTCTGAACAAGAGATGCTGATGTATAGTGGCTCTTAGTGACCAGGATATGAGAGGGCTTCAGAATAAAGCAGATTTAGAACCAGAACAGGGAGTTTGATTACTCCCTCTCTCCATGAAAATGAAAGATGTTTGCAGGGCAACTCAAACTTGAAGCACAAGCTTGTCCCTTCTCATCAGTACTTCCAAAAAGGTACCAAATTTCAAGTTATCACTGAAACTGAGAAGCAGAGGGAGAGGTTTGGTCTCCCATGGCAATACATGTTGAAATGCAGCACCTTGTTTCCCTGAAATTCACTGCAAACCCATCACTGCAGTAGTACAGAGCAAGCCCTACTCCCATTGCTAACCCTGGCTCCTACAAAGACTCTAACTGAAGGTAATCTGATGACTATTTGCTTTTTCTTTCTGAGAACAAAGGAGAGTCTGTGGAAGTCTGTAGTTGACTCTTCACTTCTCTATTCAGCACCTGTCACAGCAGGTCCTTCACATGGGAACTGCCTCAGGCTGATACCTCAGTATTAGAGCAACATCATGAGTGGAATTTCTAAGTATTCATCAGAACCTGACCCCTGAGAATTTGTCAGTGATGGTTCATGAAGCAACTCACACAGAAGACGTGTGATGGTTGTTTTCTTTATTATTTTCTATCTTTAAAAAATCTTATTAAGTTTTCCTGCCCAGTCAAGTAAACCTATCCTGGCACCTCTGAGTGTCCCTTGAAAACACAGCATAGTGCTACTGAGCTTACCTGGCACTCCTGTTCTGCCCTCACACTGCTCATGGAAGCAGGGAGTAAACACTTCCACCTTGCCTGGATCTCAGTGTTCAGAAGGCTTTGCTTGGCAGGTTTTTATAGATCTGTGGACCATCCAGTCCCACGGCAGTGCCACTGTCAGTTATTGATCTGACCATTTAATACACTTCACTGAGGAGTGGAACCACAACCTGCATCACCACCAGACAAACAAGATAGGAACCTGCTGACTGGAAAGGGAACTCTCTTAATTGGTCTCTCCATTCCTCTTGGGGAGTAACTGACATTCAAAGGTCTGTAATGGTGTGTAATTCACATTACCATACTGGAAAGGTGAGCAGATGAATCATTGATAGGTGCACAGAACAGGAATGTGAGAAACACTTCCCAAGCTGTTTAACTTTTCATTCATAAACACAAACATTCTATTTAGTAGTAGGTCACCATAACTATGTAGTTCTTAGACCAGATACCCTCCAAATAAAGGATTTTTCCTCCAGGAGGGAGCACAGTGCTTGGAAACACTGTGGACATCTTGTCAGTCAGTTATATTGACTTGAACTGATCAGGCTTGTATTTAGAGCTGCCAGCTCCATAGAAATGGAGGATTAGAGTGACAAATGGGCTCACATCTGGGAAAGACAAAGACACTCAGATACTTCCAGAGGTGACTGCTCTGGTAAACTGCCAAATGATTCACTCTAAATGGATCTGCCTTTCATTTGGGGTAAAGAGATGGATCTGTACTTGAAGATTTCTTTGGGAATGAAGCCAAGAGAGAGGGTGCTACAGTGTAGATAAATAAACAATTTATTTTTTTTTCATACAACAAACCTGCCACTTATTCTCCTTCCATCACAAAGGTGACAATTGCCCAAGAATCCTGACCACTACATCCAAAAGACACTACAGGCATTGCTGTGTTTGGCTGTAGAATCTGAACTCACTGATTTTGAAAGGTTGAATGATTTAAAACACCTGAAAGCATCTCCAGACACACAGAATACAAGTGGGCTCCCAAAATCAGTGCTTTTACAAGATATGCAGAGAAGATGGTGGGAGTCAGGAAAGCACCTCGAGGTACAGCTTCACATCATCTCTCATCTGTCTTTCATCCACTTAACCCTAATCACATGAAAATATTTTATGGAGACACTCTTAATGGATCATTGTTCAAATATGACAATGTTCCAGTGTTTGTGAGTAGGCTTTTCTTGGCACGTTTAACATATCACTACAATAATTCTATTAAATCTTGCAGTAATTTTTTAGCACATCATTTCCCAATCCATCCATATCTGACAGTTACAACACTCTGGTACTGAACAATGTCATAATTTATTTAATGCAGGGCACTGTAAGATATCTCTTAGATTTAACAGCATTAAAATGTTTGTTTGTTTGCCAAAAAAACGAAATACAATTTCTTCCTGTAAATCAGCTTTTAAAGAAAACAAAAAGTAGGTACAAATTCAGGAAATCAACAGCAATTGCATTTGCTGTCATAGTAAAATTAATGTAATTTTGGACTTTTCAGTGAATTTTCATTTGTCAGGTTGACAAAGAGCATCTTTTTCACTCCATACAAGTGAAATGGATTAGTAGCTCTTCGGTTCAGAAGGACTACAGGGTAATGCTGAAAAAAGATGGAGCTAGAAGTTAATTTCTGGTAGCAATCACTTCTACCACACAGTAAGACATCCTGTCTGTGCTTGTAAATCAGTTGCAAGTCAACCAGCATCATTGTGGCTTCTGCCCATAGCCAGCACTGCTATGAATCATGGGCTTTCTGCACACTGCTGGAGCCAATTTTCAGATAACTTTATCAAGGCATGGGATGTGTCAGAATGAAATATAGCAGCTGTGAGGACAACCTTCCAGTTAAAAATGAGTTGTGCATCCTTCTAATCTTCTCACTCCTAAACAACATCATTTAGATGCCTTTGTAATTCTATGAATACACCTGTTGGCCTCCTGTGGCTCCAGATACATCTTTATTAAATGCAATAAAATCACAAGATAGTTGAGGTTTGGAAAGGATCTCTGGAGATCTTGAATCCAACCATGCCAGTCAAAGCAGAATCACCTAGGTCAGTTGCCCAGGGCTGTTTCTAACACAGTTTTGCATCTCTAAGGATGGAAATTCCACAATTTCCCTGGGGAACTCTTCCAGCTTTTGATCACTCCCACAGTAAAGGGTTTTTTACTTTTATCTTAAGTTCAGTGATCACAATCCAGGCTTTGCACATGTTTAATTACCCTGTTCACTAATGGAGCTACTATTTATAATAGGAAAATACTGTCTCTGTCTGAAATGCTGAGGGGGAGCTTGGGAACAGGGCCCTGAGGAGTGGCTGTGCAGGTTGCACATTCAGGTGCACAGTCCTCAAGGTGCAAGTGCTGTGGATGACAAGCAAGAGGAACACAAACTGCAGGCCTTTCCTAGAAATCTGCTGGTTTGGGTTTCTTCTACTTAATTATTCTCTGTCACACTATTTCCTTCCCTGATAAAGAGCAGGGTAGTGCAGATGTAAAACATTTCCCTTATGAAACAGCTGCTTTCCATTTTCAGGGAATTTTAACCTGCTGGTAGCTGCTGTCTGCCAAACTGTTTGGATCTTGTTCTTGTTTCATCAGCTTGCTAGAATGAAATCAGATGCAACAGAAATCAGATGTGCTCTCTGGGCATGATCACTCAAACCAGTCCAGCTGCAACCTTTGTAATCCCTGCTGCATGTTTCTCTGTTCCACACAGGAAACAATCCAAGGACATCAACTTTTTGGATTCTAACCCTGGCTCCTACAAAGACTCTAACTGAAGGTAATCTGATGACTATTTGCTTTTTCTGAGAACAAAGGAGAGTCTGTGGAAGTCTGTAGTTGACTTATTCAAAACAAGCCTAAAAAATCCCTAACCACAGATAAAAGGATTTGAAAGAATTATTATTCTGTTCTGCTAAGAATGTATTTACAATAAAATCATTTAGGTCTGTGACATTGAGAAGCTGGTTAAAATTTATCATGCAAAAAAAGCCCCAAGTATATTTCTCCAAGATTAAAAAAGGTCTGAGACCTTTCTAAAAGCTTCAGCTGAAGTCAATGGTCTGACACCAGCAGCTAATGTGGCAGCAGAGCTGAGCCCACGAGCTCTCACCAGTTTTATCCTACATTTGTTTGGTTTCTGCTTATGACTACAAAAGTGTGGTGAATTAGACTTGCTGAGCCCACATCTCAGCAGGATTAAATCTGGCAAATGCCACTGACAGCAGGAGGAACCTTTGGGGCTATTCACATGCCTGTGAATCTCACCCACAGAATCTACCAGCAAATTTTAGTCTCTGGATTCCACTTTTCAGAACAGTATGAAAAATTAGATCATATATTTCAGTAGAAGTTACTCTGGGTTTGACATCAATAGGAAAAAAAATATCCATGCCAAGTAATTCCAAGGATATGAGTAAGTATATGTATAGAAATAGATTTAAAAACAAAAAAATTATTAAACCAGAGAGATATTCCAAGACATAAATGTGCAAAGTGACCTGGGATGTGTTTTCATTGTTTAAGCTGGACTCTAATATGATCTTGCTTGATAAATAACATACCCTGAACCCCCAACCACCAAAGTTACCTGTTTGCTGCCTCGTTATTAGATAATGGGGGTGAGAAGGGTCAAGCTTGATAGCACAACAAAGACATGGGTAGCAAACCTGATACTGTGACAGCACAGGTAAGGCAGGTAGAGGGGAGAAATATTTCACAGCTTTGTTTTCTGTACTGGTAAATGTGTTTCAGTCTATTCCTGACCAAGAAAGCTTGGCCACTGGCTGTGAGCAAAGATTTAATGCAAAAATGGAAGCACTGTGAATATGGGAACAGCACCAGCTCCAGCCAGTGAGGACTCAGTGAGAGCTGGGGTTACTGGTGTTCTGTGTGCTAGGTCTCTTCCAAACATTAATTTGAAGTGCTATGCCTTTTCAAATAGAAATGCATTTAATGGCAGCTCACATCCTTTTTTGCTTACATTTATCACTCTTCCCTTTTCCCTCTCCTAAACACTTTCCCCCCTCATCTGTAAAAACAACTAGGCTATGGAATAATTATCCTAAATCATTAAATCATCAGCAGAACTCACAGCTGTAAAAAACATCTGCATTATAGCCTCTGATTCTTCCTAAGAGACAGAGATGTAATTGATTTTCCCATTCTGGCATGATCATATAGCTTCTGGTTTGTGCTATGCTGGGGAAGTGGGCGGGGGAGGTAGGAGGGAAGCATCTTGCCTGCCTTTAAACTGATTCATGTTCATCTAGTCATGAAACACATGCCTAGCCTGAGAAACAGCACAGACCATCCTGCAGCTTCACCTCTTTGACATCCCACAGCCCCTGTCTTCTCTCTTAATATTGCAGGGGTGAATAATTTCACACACAGTAAAGCAAGGATTTGTGTGTTAGAGAAGCTGCTCCACAGCTGCCACAGAAGAACTGCTCTGCAAACCCCTTTCTTTCTCCCTTCCTGCCAGTAGTTGCCTTAGTGACAAAACTAATTGCCACTCGTGCCCCTGCTCCAGTGCTTAGGAGAAAAACAAAGCCATTTGTATTGTCATTCTAGCAATCTCCTGCAGGACTATCTTCAAGATGAAATGTGCTCATTAAAGAAATATGTCAGAGGCATTAGAGTAATACAGTGAAAAGGCAGATCAGGTACATGCTTCTGCTCCTGGCTGTGCCTTTTCAACAGCTTCCCAGAGTCAGGGGTAATTCATTGGTAGCTCCCACAGGTGGAAATCAGGAATGGCTTCTCTCCTCCATAGCAAAAGTAGAAAGACTGCTGGGTTTGAAGTCTGAGAGTTTTGTTGTCATCTCCACTTACATCAAAGGGACAGTTTCTGCACATAAATTACTACCAGTTTCCTTTCCCTTTGGGATGTCTATGGACTGTAGACTACTTGGTAAGAGCAAAGGTGATTGGAAGTATTTCTTTTCATGGTGGACTTCACTGTACAGCTTGGTGGTGCACAATTACTTACCCAATTCTTCTTCCACTTTTGAGATTCCTTGTTTGAAGAAGTAATTTCCAGAAGAGGAAAGGTCCTCCAGGCTGGTTTAATGTAACTGCTGAAATAATGCCTGTGAAGATACACAGTGGTGTCACTCAGTGCAGGGATCTCATTTAGAAAAGCTACTTATAATGGATTGTCTTATTGAGGACCAAAATCAGTCATATGCAGAGTCACTTATATCAGAATAACACCCGACCTTAGCTCAATAAAAGGGTGTAAGAGCCAGCACACACATACCATATACAGACAGTAAGTGGGAGACTCAGAAGACAAAACACGAGGGGAAGCTTAAATGCAAATATGGAAACTGTTTCTGTACTAATTAANCACCAAGATGGACTAATCATTATGTGGTCAGGGATTCCACTTTTCAGAACAGTATGAAAAATTAGATCATATATTTCAGTAGAAGTTACTCTGGGTTTGACATCAATAGGAAAAAAAATATCCATGCCAAGTAATTCCAAGGATATGAGTAAGTATATGTATAGAAATAGATTTAAAAACAAAAAAATTATTAAACCAGAGAGATATTCCAAGACATAAATGTGCAAAGTGACCTGGGATGTGTTTTCATTGTTTAAGCTGGACTCTAATATGATCTTGCTTGATAAATAACATACCCTGAACCCCCAACCACCAAAGTTACCTGTTTGCTGCCTCGTTATTAGATAATGGGGGTGAGAAGGGTCAAGCTTGATAGCACAACAAAGACATGGGTAGCAAACCTGATACTGTGACAGCACAGGTAAGGCAGGTAGAGGGGAGAAATATTTCACAGCTTTGTTTTCTGTACTGGTAAATGTGTTTCAGTCTATTCCTGACCAAGAAAGCTTGGCCACTGGCTGTGAGCAAAGATTTAATGCAAAAATGGAAGCACTGTGAATATGGGAACAGCACCAGCTCCAGCCAGTGAGGACTCAGTGAGAGCTGGGGTTACTGGTGTTCTGTGTGCTAGGTCTCTTCCAAACATTAATTTGAAGTGCTATGCCTTTTCAAATAGAAATGCATTTAATGGCAGCTCACATCCTTTTTTGCTTACATTTATCACTCTTCCCTTTTCCCTCTCCTAAACACTTTCCCCCCTCATCTGTAAAAACAACTAGGCTATGGAATAATTATCCTAAATCATTAAATCATCAGCAGAACTCACAGCTGTAAAAAACATCTGCATTATAGCCTCTGATTCTTCCTAAGAGACAGAGATGTAATTGATTTTCCCATTCTGGCATGATCATATAGCTTCTGGTTTGTGCTATGCTGGGGAAGTGGGCGGGGGAGGTAGGAGGGAAGCAGCTTGCCTGCCTTTAAACTGATTCATGTTCATCTAGTCATGAAACACATGCCTAGCCTGAGAAACAGCACAGACCATCCTGCAGCTTCACCTCTTTGACATCCCACAGCCCCTGTCTTCTCTCTTAATATTGCAGGGGTGAATAATTTCACACACAGTAAAGCAAGGATTTGTGTGTTAGAGAAGCTGCTCCACAGCTGCCACAGAAGAACTGCTCTGCAAACCCCTTTCTTTCTCCCTTCCTGCCAGTAGTTGCCTTAGTGACAAAACTAATTGCCACTCGTGCCCCTGCTCCAGTGCTTAGGAGAAAAACAAAGCCATTTGTATTGTCATTCTAGCAATCTCCTGCAGGACTATCTTCAAGATGAAATGTGCTCATTAAAGAAATATGTCAGAGGCATTAGAGTAATACAGTGAAAAGGCAGATCAGGTACATGCTTCTGCTCCTGGCTGTGCCTTTTCAACAGCTTCCCAGAGTCAGGGGTAATTCATTGGTAGCTCCCACAGGTGGAAATCAGGAATGGCTTCTCTCCTCCATAGCAAAAGTAGAAAGACTGCTGGGTTTGAAGTCTGAGAGTTTTGTTGTCATCTCCACTTACATCAAAGGGACAGTTTCTGCACATAAATTACTACCAGTTTCCTTTCCCTTTGGGATGTCTATGGACTGTAGACTACTTGGTAAGAGCAAAGGTGATTGGAAGTATTTCTTTTCATGGTGGACTTCACTGTACAGCTTGGTGGTGCACAATTACTTACCCAATTCTTCTTCCACTTTTGAGATTCCTTGTTTGAAGAAGTAATTTCCAGAAGAGGAAAGGTCCTCCAGGCTGGTTTAATGTAACTGCTGAAATAATGCCTGTGAAGATACACAGTGGTGTCACTCAGTGCAGGGATCTCATTTAGAAAAGCTACTTATAATGGATTGTCTTATTGAGGACCAAAATCAGTCATATGCAGAGTCACTTATATCAGAATAACACCCGACCTTAGCTCAATAAAAGGGTGTAAGAGCCAGCACACACATACCATATACAGACAGTAAGTGGGAGACTCAGAAGACAAAACACGAGGGGAAGCTTAAATGCAAATATGGAAACTGTTTCTGTACTAATTAAGAATATCTTATCTGAAGCAGCACTCAGGAAAATGCTTTTTCCAAATGTAACTTTTTTTTTATGTTCTTCTAGGCGAGGTTATTTGAGGGACTCAGTGTAGATATGGAACACTATATAGGATATCATGCATCTGCTTCACTAGGAGGAAAGAACTTATTGTTAGTATTTTAAAATGCTCCATTTTCTGTATCAGGAATGGAAACATCTGTGTTCTCTCCTGCAGTGAAGTTATGAAATAAAAGATAATGTAATCAGTAGGAATGTTCATTAATTCAGCCCAAAGCTGGGTAAAGATTTGATTGCATTAGAACTACCTCACAAAACAAGGAAAATATTGTCATAGCTTTTTTTATTAACACAGGATAAAAAAGTAAAATGTGAAATCTGCATATTTTATTAATGAAGATATATCTCAGACTCTTTGAGAAGCTGCTTCCCATGGAGATGTACCAGTTAGTTTGGAGTTCCACCCCCAAACAGAGCTTTATTTGAATAGTATAGGGCTCAGTCCAGAAGAAATGTTTACTTCTGGTTTAAAGTCTTAGCAGGAATAGCTTAAAATCTCAATGTTGTGAGGCTAAGAGGTTGCAGTACCAACAGTCGGGTTTTTTTGTCAGCCATCCTAAGAGACAAGAGTGCATACAACAGCAAGACTGTTTTTCATTCTCTTGGAAAATGACTTTGATGTGTTGAGTTTTCCTCAGTTACCCTCAGATGACAATTATCCTTCCTCCTAGAAAGGGCTGGATGTGCCTTTCAGGCTCTAGCAGCATCAAGAGCTGCCTGTCCCAGGCTCATGTTGTTATTAGTAGTCTTCCTGTAGCACTTTCAAAGACATTTAAAAGTTAGAAGTGTGTGTGTGTGGGATCATCAAAAGAACAAATAAGATCTCAGTTTTGCCACTGTGATAAAAATAGGTCAAGCCAATGACATTCCAAATCAGATGCAAACAACTTTGGGACACTTTCATCTTTAAAAAATTCACATTTATTCATGTGATACAGTGGTGATTTTGTGCCTGAATGAATGATTGGGCAGGAGGAAGGCATCAAGTAGGTTTTTCACCTGGGATCATGACCCCACTGCTCAGAGAGTGTAGTTTGGCTCTAGGAGATCAATAGACTACACTATCAGCTGGGAGGCTGAGGCCAGCACTGCACACTGAGCACAGCTCTCGGGTGAAAAGCTAATGCTCCTAATGCTCTAATTGCTCTGTGTCAGCCACTTCTGCCAGAAAACAGCAAGTACCTTACACTGTTGATTATCATTCAGTCAAGACTCCCATCCAACATCACAGACATGAGTGATTCAGCTGAGGCAAAACAAACCCATTCCAGAGTTCTCATTCATGCTGTGGCCACAGAGCTGTTTCCCCCTGGCAAGCAGCACAGAAGTCCTGATGAATATTTTAGAGAATCAGAGAATCATTTAGGTCAGAAAAGACCTTTAAGATCATTGAGTCCAACTGTTAACCCAGCACTGCCCCATTCACCACCAACCCATGGCCCTTCTTGGTCACCTGGGCACACACTGGTTCATCTTCAGCTGTTGACCAGCACCCCAGGGCCTTTCCTGCTGGGCAGTTTCCATCACTCTTCCCAGAGCCTGTAGCCTTACAGGGGGCTGTGACACAACTGCAGGACCTGACACCTGGTGGTGATGGTCATACCACTGGCCTCAGCCTGTTGATCCAGCCTGGTCAGGTAGCTCCCTACCCTCAAGCAGATCAACACTCCTGCCCAGCTTGGTGTCACCTGCAGACTTACTGAGGATGCTCCTGAGCACCTTGTCCAGATCCTTGGTAAAGACACTAAACAGAACTGGTCCCAGTGCTGAGCCCTGGGGGCCTTGTGACCAGCTGCCAACTGCACCGAACTCCATTATAAAAAAAAGTCATGTTTCATGTTTGTTAGAGCATCTGAACCCTTCTTAATTTCTATAGTGACAGCATTGTCCTAATTAGTGTGAAATATGAACAGTTGCAAAGGGAGAAATCTATTATGTTTTGCTGCAGCCAATAAAGTAAAATGACGTGTGCCTATGGAATTTGCCATTCATAAGGGACCCAAAGCATTATGTAAAGAGTTGATACATTCAAGACTATTTTAGGTGTGTATATGTGCATTATTGCACCACAGAAGTGCTGCTGAGGAGTAGGTAGGTAAACTTTTGGAAACAGAACCAGATTTTGGTTAAGCCATGACACCAAACTCCTCAACTGTGTAACAGGTGTACAAAAGACATGATTGGAAAAACCCAAAAAATTACAAAAATACCAATTTATTACCATATTTGAGGGCTAAGTGGTTTTTAGTTAATGCTAAACTTCAAGTACAGAGAAGAAATAAGAATGTGAAGTATAAGAAAAAGTTGCATTCCTAATTCATAGATTAGCAAAGGTAACAAACAAAAGCCTTGTCAAAGCTGAATTCTGGAGCTCACAGAGATGTGAGTGGAAGACACCTGAGAAGAAACAAGTAAATTAACATAATAGATCTGGGGCTTGGCTGAGCTCTGATGACAGCTTTTGTGATCCAGTTTCCACTTGTCATCTCTGAACAACAAGGAGAACATGTCTTAAGAAGTTCAGCATGAATTTTAGAAATGTATTTATGAACTCAATTATTTCATTTAAAGACCTTATTAGAAAACAAATAGACATTGTATATTTCTCATGTTTTTTAGTCACAGTGTAACTGACAGTATTTCTGACAGCTCCCAAGCTAGAAATCTTTTGTTCAAAAATAAAACAACCCAGAAGTTTAAATATTATCAGTGAACTCAAAGTGAAGGGAAAATATCCCTCCTTTGTTATTTTCCCCTCTTCCTTCATTCTATATTGTACTCATCTGCAGTATAAGGACTATCTGTGGGTTGAATGTACTGCCAGAAATTCCATTCTCAAAATCTGAGAGGATGTAATGTTGTAAAGTGTTTATTACACAATAAAACTTTTCAAATGATGTTACAAAAATGTTTATTATGCCCTTAAACTTTGCAAATTATGTTAAAATTGGAACCCTGGAGACCTCGAATGAGCAGGGGGGAATTGCAAAGGGATGTTTTATATCCAAGAAGTGATGGAATATGAAATCTCTATTGCTTTTGCATGACAGCAAACAGCATTTCCTGCTCTATGTTCTCTGAGGAAAATTTCAGGAATTAAGGGATTTCTTTATTTTTCAGTATAGACTTTAGCAGCAATTGCAAGGCAAATATTGAAGCATTCTTTGGTGGGATGTATAAGACAACTCTGCACTGAGCACAAAACATTTCTTGAATTCTTTATAACCTAAGACTTCACAGAATCCCAGGATGTTAGAGGTTGGAAGGGACCTCCAAAGGAGTCCAAGCCCCCTGCCAGATCAGGACACAGTCTCTGGGAGCTGAATTAAACAGGCAAGATTTGCAAGTGGTGCCTGGAACATGGTCCTGTGTATGTGGAAGAACATCAGAGCATCCTGGGACCTCTGAGAGCTAGAGAGGGACCTCATCCTCAAACTGCTGTAATTGCCAAAGCTGCCTGGCTGGGATCACGCCTACTCTGTAGTATCCAGAACCAGCCCTCTCTCTGAGTCTTCTTCATATGTTCCTGTGAGGCACACTTACTTTCACACATATTTTCCCAAGATCCTCCTTGGCCTACAAGAGGTACAGAAGGATTCCCATGGCTACATGATTTGTACAGCTGAAGCCAGAACTCAGCCACCCTTATTTACTGCCTCCCTGTTTGATGGCTCCATCCAGACCAGGGATGAGACATCAGCAGTTCTGAGGCTCCTCAGCAGGGCTAAAACCATATGAATAATTGAAACAGGCTGGAGACTCACTCGGACTCCAGCTGGCACAGCACAGCTTCTGTCTGTGCTGGGAAAGCTTTCAGAATGGGATCAAGAATCCATACTGCTTACTGGGAATGTACCCTTGCTTGTATTAACTCTGGGGAATTGTTCTAGAATACAGATGTTGATTCAGGACAAAACTATGTCAGAGAGTAGGGTTACACTGACAGGTAGATGATTGCAAGGGAGAGCCTTGCTCACTGCCCTGGGTGTTTGACAGATAAGGTCCAGCAGCCTGTAGTTTTCTCAGGGACATTTAGAGAATTATAAGCAGAATAAAATTAAGCAATATGGCCAGGAATTCTGAGGATATTGGGTATTTGTATAAATGGATGTATGAAGACAGCTGTGCCTACGGATCATGATTTATTCAATAGAAGCAGTAGCTAGGGTGAGGGTATTGCTTGAAGACTGGATGTCAGTTAGGAGAGCTGAATAAACTTTCTGACAGCCTTTTTCTCCTCTGAATGAAAAAAGAGACTGATCCTCTGGGATGAAAACAAGCCCATTGTTTAATTTATGAATTTTTATTTATGCAGGTTTTTATAAGCTTTAATAATCTTTTATTTATGTTCCTCTGCTTCATAACTGCTTCTTGAAGCTTTACATTCAGACTTGAAATAATCTCATTTTTCTCTTATCTAAAAGACAGTTGTCTCAAGAATGTCTTCAGGGTGTCTGGAGGGACATGAGCAGATGATAATGGTGAGACTGGTACAACTGCACTGTGGCTGGATGCAGCACCCCAGCCCTTGACCAGGGTAGCAAAAGACTCATCCCAGATTGCCTCTGCATGTGTCTGCTGCATGGAAGGATTGTGAATTGCCACTTCCCTGTGATGTGGCAAAGTAATTCCTAGCTCTCCCTTGAGTCATTGATTATCATTTTTAACACAATCTTCACTTCTTCCCTAAAGTTGTGAACAAGAGTTATCACAGTTAAGAGCAAAGCTTTCTCTTCTGAAATGCATCCCTGGGTTTGTAAAAGCCATTACTGTAAGACATACTCACCTACCTGCACTCATGACAAACACTTAAGGACCTTCTGGAAAGAAAAGACTCCCAGGTCTTTCTCACTGAGCTGCTTTCCAGCAGGTCAGCCTCTAACCTGTCCTGGTGCCTGGGGTTATTCCTCCCCAGGTGCAGAACTCTACACCTCTCCCTGCTGAACTCCATTAGGATTCTCTCCATCCAACTATCCAGCCTGTCCAGGTCTTGCTGGAGGCTGCACATCCTTCTGGGGTGTCACTTCTCCCTGTTCTCTATCACCAGCAGACTTGCTGAGGGTGCACACAAGTGAAAGGATGAAAAGTGAAAGCTCACAGTGGAGCTGGAATGCAATAGTCTCCACAAAGGATGAGCCCCCAGGACTTGGCCATTAAACACCACTGAACTTTGCATAAGTTTTCTTCTGTTACCACTCAGTGTAATTTAGCCATGATTTGCATTTTGAGTCTCCATGGTATCCTCAAACAGAGTAATTAGCCTGATTTCTTGGCTAAATTCAGTGCAGTTAATTGTATTTTTCTACCTAATTTTTCCTCCTACCATTAATTACAGAGTTTTGCATTTGTTGCCTGAGCTACTGATAGAATGTAAAGATCATTTGTACAAGTCTTGCAGTGGTTTACCATTGAATTATTGTTTTTAATGCAGCTTCCAAGTTCACCTAATCTATACAACTGATGTCACGTTAGCCTTATGAAGCAATAAAGATGCCCTGCATAATTTATACACAGAGGTAGATTGCACTGCTCTATTTGAGCCAAATGTGATGAACATGGGAATAACTATTGCAAGGTCAGCCCATGGAGCTCACAGGAGGACTGAAAAACCAACAGCATCTCTCTTAGTTGGCAAAATAATACTTCTTTGCAGAATCCATTTTCCTGTTTGTTCTACATTCAGATTAACTCATTAGCTGTGGATAATACTACATTAAAGGTATAATATTAGGGCAAAAATCAGGGTATTATGATGCTATTTTGTGCTATCTCTGCCATGCTATCCTTTATCCAGCCATGTGATGATGAAAAATACAGATTTTTCCCTCTTCTATTGCATTAACAGATTCTTCCATCTTTTCTTTTCTGTTTGATCTGCGTCAGCCAGGACACAACTGCCACTCTCAAATCAGCTATTTCCAGGGCTTNGAGCTGGCATAGTTCCTCTGATCTGCACACAAGGGCAGGTCATTTGTGTCATCTCAGTGAAGTTATGCCAGGAGTTAATGAAGTCCACTCAGGAAAAGACTGGAATCTCTGTCTGCCCCATATGCCTGTGTTTGTGCTACTGAATGTGTCCTAACCCTCAAACCTACAAGTATTTCAATACTTAACCCTTAGGTACCAACTTCAAATAGGAATTTTTTCCTAGTGGACTTGGCAAAATAATACTTCTTTGCAGAATCCATTTTCCTGTTTGTTCTACATTCAGATTAACTCATTAGCTGTGGATAATACTACATTAAAGGTATAATATTAGGGCAAAAATCAGGGTATTATGATGCTATTTTGTGCTATCTCTGCCATGCTATCCTTTATCCAGCCATGTGATGATGAAAAATACAGATTTTTCCCTCTTCTATTGCATTAACAGATTCTTCCATCTTTTCTTTTCTGTTTGATCTGCGTCAGCCAGGACACAACTGCCACTCTCAAATCAGCTATTTCCAGGGCTTTTACCAGAAATGTTTGCAGCTTGTTCATCTCAGCAATAAACATGCACTGTGTATGGTTGATATATTCTTTTGACAACTGCTTGACAAAAATAGCCTTTTCTCTTAAATTGTTCAGGCAGATAATGCTGTAAAATTGCAGATTACAAAAGGCTAAACATTTGGGCCTCCTTATAGAGCCTGTGAAATAATAAAAGAGAAAGTTCTGTGTTTTTCTTTTTTTCCCAAATCATGCAAAGATTTCTTCATGGCTATTCCATCAGCACACAGTGAAGATGTTCTTTTGCCTGAACATGCCCAGTTTTCTCCAGAACCTCTGGCTCTATACTGTCTTTCTGTAGTATGGGTACCTTTAGGTTACTGTGTGTGTGGAGTAGAATACCCTGAGATCAGTCAAAAGTGCAAAACCTTCTGTTTCTCCTCTGCATCTTCCCCATGTGGGGTGGGGGATTTGTACTTCCAAGCTCTCAGGAGAATCTCACACCCCTAAAAGAATGTGAATTGATTTATCAGAGGTATTTTGAGAGGTTAAACTACAGCTCATTAGGCAGGTGCCCTAGAATCAAGAAAGATATAAAAGGAACAAATATTTGCATGTTGTTTGTTTTCCCAATAGGTTTTTCTCTTCCAGTTACTAAAGCTCTGGAACACATTGTCTGTGTTTGAGTTCTTACTGCTGCTGCACTGGTAGCAACTTTCTCAGGCATCAATTTCTGATGAAACATTGCCCTGACGACTGGGAAGGAATTGCTGTGCTGAGTGTAAAGTAGGTGCATGAAGAGCATGGGAGTCATCTCCCATAGTTTAAAAGTCTATTGTGTGGCTCAGGACTTGAGTGAGTGATCCATCTGCTTTGTCTTGATCTCAGCAGCACTGTACACACTGATTCTATTGATTTAATCACTCAATTTTGCAGCAGCCTGGNCCTAACCCTCAAACCTACAAGTATTTCAATACTTAACCCTTAGGTACCAACTTCAAATAGGAATTTTTTCCTAGTGGACTTGGCAAAANCTAAAATTTTCTAGGTTTGTATTCCAACAGGTATGGTAAATAGGATGTGACTGAGTTTAACTGGTTGTTCAGAGAGGTAGATATATAGGGTAGTGTATATCCCCACTCAGGTAACCCATAACTTGCAATGGAATGAAGACAGGATTGAGAGGAACACAGATATGATTTATTTGATATTAGGCAGAGGTTGGGTTTTTTTCAGCAGAAGTGGATCCCATCCATTCATGGTCCAGCAGTTTGGACCTAGTTTTTAATTACTGCTCTAAACTCAAAGGAGATGAACAAAATGTGCTATGTGAATCATATCCTAGAAGCACTTTTGTCATTGATTATCTAAGTAACTGGGAGTGTGAGTCGTGCCCCTGGTAATCAGGGAGAAGTTTGACTAATCAAAGAGCAAAGGTGGCTGGAGTTGTGCTTTAGCCTAGAGAAAATCAAACCCAAGCAGAATCTGAGAACAGCCTTGTGGTGTGTTGTCATAGCAAAAGCTCCTCTACCTCCATGGAGCTGGACTCTTCCTGTCCTTATTAAGTATAATAGCTTGTCTATTTTTCATCTCTCTTAAACATGTCACGTTAGCTGTGACACTTCATAGAGCACCAGCCACTCCAGATAAGTAGAAGGGGCAATCAACTAATTCCTTCTGCAGCTCCCAGAATGTGCCAGATGTAGAGGACTGGGTTGCTCCAAGTGAAGATTCATTAAGGGGACATTTCCTGAGAGCATGCCTTGCCTAATTCATCTCTGCTCTTCACTGCTAACTGACTGCAAAAGCTTGAGTTCTGTTATGCTTCATAAGAGTGGGTAAAAGAATGATGTTTATAATGAGCTTCTAGCCTGTTGCCTCCCACAGCCTCATCTGAGTTTATCACTGCCTTGTTTCCTGTCGGACATGAGTCATTCCAGCAAGTCATTGAGCAAATAATTCCCTGTTCCTGTCCAAACATCAATTAAGAGTTGTCTTGCTGTCAGAAAAGAACATCCACTAAGAAAGAAACTCTTACAGCGACATGACAACTCTGACTAGTACAAGTATTTTGCACTTTTTGTATGGGAGTTGTGTTTTTATCCAAGTGTAAAGTGCTCCAAGGAAACCATGACCCTGTGAATCCAAACCTTATCAGGGGACTTCTTTAAATCTAGTGTCAGTCTGACATTGGTAGCTTCTCAAAACCAAACACGTTCATGGCAGATTATTGCTATTTGCCAGACAAATATACCCTTCAACAGAACCCTGAGCCTTGAAAGCAGCTGAAAAGCACATTGCACTGGAGGTGTTAACTGCATTTGTGCAGCTGTCACAGATGCTGCCACTTCTGAGTGATAGATGAACACCAGGTGGCTTGCAAAGCTTCTTCGGAAGCATCCATTCTTAGCACCTGAAGTTTTGAAGCTTGCAGTGCCAGTTGCTGATATTCTGGATGCTTGGAGGATTTAGGTCTGTTGCATAAGCAAAGGTTCTTTTACTTAACCATCTTTTCCTGTCATTTCATACAGTCTCTTACCACGAGTCTTCTCCTGAGTCTGGGCTTAGAGGCAGGCATTCTACACCCTTCAGCTGCAAACAAACTGCACTTACTCATTAACAGATAACTATGTTGTATCATGACAGGACTGGGAAGTGGGTCCAGCCAAGTCCCATGACAGCTGCATGGTAGAGCTCCAGAATTCACTACCCTCAGCCAGCCAGGGCCATGGGCAGATGCAGTGGGCACAATTCCTGTTCCCAACAATATCTGTACCAGCTATCTTCACACCACGTTGATTTGGCAGGGAAGATATTTNTGTTTCCCTGCCCTACACTGTCCTCCAGTTCAGCCCTTCTGAAAGCCCCTTCTGAAAAGTGCAGTCCTCCTTTCCCAGCTTTCTTCTTTTCATTACTGTCACTGGTAGCAGTGACTGCCTAATGAGTACTTTTAAAGATTTTCCATCTATATTTTGCTGCTAAGTTTACATAAATCAAGGACACCACTATCCAGCATACATCAACAGACTGTCTGTCAAAGTCAGAAGTGCCAAGCTCTCACAAAAAAGACTGAATTATAAGTGTCTATTAAGGTTTCTTCTAATTATTTTTCCCCCTGAACTGTTCTGTTTTTGATTTGTTTGGTNGGCTGGCTGGTTTAAATATGCATTTAAACAGTGCAATCCCACTCCTAGAGCAATCTATGGAGGATTATAAAGGAGACAGAAATACAGTGAGTGCTGTAGTAGAGGAACTACTCTGAAGCACCACAAGACAGAGGTACTCAGGTATTAGACTACAAAGAAGACAAATTGGAACTCTCATATCTCAGCTGCAGGCAATTCCTATTTTTTTTCTTTGCATAGGGTCTAGGCTGATGTTCTTACACCTTTGACAGAAAGTACATATGCAGCAGTATGTATGTATAGAGGCAATAGAGCATCAAAGACAAACCTCATGGTCTTCACCACATCAGAATTGTTTTAAAGTGGATGTCAAGATTAGACTGAGAATATACATTCTGTATTTATACAATGCCCTTCTAAAAAAACTGGGTTTTTTTCTTGGTTAACCATTTTCATTCTTATCCATCAGTATTTTCTCAAGTGGAGAAAAATCCACTTGGAAAATTTCCAACCTGCTCTGATCAAATACTTGTCACTAGAACAACTTGAAATATTTCTGAGCCCTTGAATCACAGCCCTGCTCAGGCTCAAAGATAAACTCCAGACACCATTTGAAATCTAATGATAGCTGTTCAAAATTTAAATATGTAGTCTCATTGAATTCACAAGGTTCTTTTTATAGTCAATGGAGAGAGAAAAGGGCATCCAGGTACCTCTAGAAGGCTTTTTTATTTTTTTCAGAGATGTTAAAACAACTGTTTTCAGATAGGATGAATCACTCTCTAAAAGTAGCTGTCTCTCTTCACAGATGATGGAGGGTACCTGAGAACCTACTGTAGACTAGTCAGCTAAGTTTTGGATAGCTAAAGGCAGCAAAATTCTTCTCAGTGTATTTTCTATTATTTCTTTTCTAACTACTCCTGTTTTTAACAGGTCCTACCAGAGCCTCTCAGGTGTAACCACCAACAGTGTTTACCTGCAATCCCCACTGCAGGTGACAGCCACACAACATGTCACCAGGAAGCCCAATCTAATGACCTAAGTAAGCAGATGGTTTATTTTTTGATGATCTGGTGAAAGCTCTGTGGAACAACCTTGCCTGAAAGATGGCAGGACCTCTACAATTCTTCCAGTGCTGTTTCCCTGCCCTACACTGTCCTCCAGTTCAGCCCTTCTGAAAGCCCCTTCTGAAAAGTGCAGTCCTCCTTTCCCAGCTTTCTTCTTTTCATTACTGTCACTGGTAGCAGTGACTGCCTAATGAGTACTTTTAAAGATTTTCCATCTATATTTTGCTGCTAAGTTTACATAAATCAAGGACACCACTATCCAGCATACATCAACAGACTGTCTGTCAAAGTCAGAAGTGCCAAGCTCTCACAAAAAAGACCGAATTATAAGTGTCTATTAAGGTTTCTTCTAATTATTTTTCCCCCTGAACTGTTCTGTTTTTGATTTGTTTGGTTGGTTTTTTTTTTAGTAGGAAATTGCTTTTCAAACAGAACAGACCATGATTATTAAAGTATGCCATGAGTAATATAGACACCTCTAAAATTTTCTAGGTTTGTATTCCAACAGGTATGGTAAATAGGATGTGACTGAGTTTAACTGGTTGTTCAGAGAGGTAGATATATAGGGTAGTGTATATCCCCACTCAGGTAACCCATAACTTGCAATGGAATGAAGACAGGATTGAGAGGAACACAGATATGATTTATTTGATATTAGGCAGAGGTTGGGTTTTTTTCAGCAGAAGTGGATCCCATCCATTCATGGTCCAGCAGTTTGGACCTAGTTTTTAATTACTGCTCTAAACTCAAAGGAGATGAACAAAATGTGCTATGTGAATCATATCCTAGAAGCACTTTTGTCATTGATTATCTAAGTAACTGGGAGTGTGAGTCGTGCCCCTGGTAATCAGGGAGAAGTTTGACTAATCAAAGAGCAAAGGTGGCTGGAGTTGTGCTTTAGCCTAGAGAAAATCAAACCCAAGCAGAATCTGAGAACAGCCTTGTGGTGTGTTGTCATAGCAAAAGCTCCTCTACCTCCATGGAGCTGGACTCTTCCTGTCCTTATTAAGTATAATAGCTTGTCTATTTTTCATCTCTCTTAAACATGTCACGTTAGCTGTGACACTTCATAGAGCACCAGCCACTCCAGATAAGTAGAAGGGGCAATCAACTAATTCCTTCTGCAGCTCCCAGAATGTGCCAGATGTAGAGGACTGGGTTGCTCCAAGTGAAGATTCATTAAGGGGACATTTCCTGAGAGCATGCCTTGCCTAATTCATCTCTGCTCTTCACTGCTAACTGACTGCAAAAGCTTGAGTTCTGTTATGCTTCATAAGAGTGGGTAAAAGAATGATGTTTATAATGAGCTTCTAGCCTGTTGCCTCCCACAGCCTCATCTGAGTTTATCACTGCCTTGTTTCCTGTCGGACATGAGTCATTCCAGCAAGTCATTGAGCAAATAATTCCCTGTTCCTGTCCAAACATCAATTAAGAGTTGTCTTGCTGTCAAAAAAGAACATCCACTAAGAAAGAAACTCTTACAGCGACATGACAACTCTGACTAGTACAAGTATTTTGCACTTTTTGTATGGGAGTTGTGTTTTTATCCAAGTGTAAAGTGCTCCAAGGAAACCATGACCCTGTGAATCCAAACCTTATCAGGGGACTTCTTTAAATCTAGTGTCAGTCTGACATTGGTAGCTTCTCAAAACCAAACACGTTCATGGCAGATTATTGCTATTTGCCAGACAAATATACCCTTCAACAGAACCCTGAGCCTTGAAAGCAGCTGAAAAGCACATTGCACTGGAGGTGTTAACTGCATTTGTGCAGCTGTCACAGATGCTGCCACTTCTGAGTGATAGATGAACACCAGGTGGCTTGCAAAGCTTCTTCGGAAGCATCCATTCTTAGCACCTGAAGTTTTGAAGCTTGCAGTGCCAGTTGCTGATATTCTGGATGCTTGGAGGATTTAGGTCTGTTGCATAAGCAAAGGTTCTTTTACTTAACCATCTTTTCCTGTCATTTCATACAGTCTCTTACCACGAGTCTTCTCCTGAGTCTGGGCTTAGAGGCAGGCATTCTACACCCTTCAGCTGCAAACAAACTGCACTTACTCATTAACAGATAACTATGTTGTATCATGACAGGACTGGGAAGTGGGTCCAGCCAAGTCCCATGACAGCTGCATGGTAGAGCTCCAGAATTCACTACCCTCAGCCAGCCAGGGCCATGGGCAGATGCAGTGGGCACAATTCCTGTTCCCAACAATATCTGTACCAGCTATCTTCACACCACGTTGATTTGGCAGGGAAGATATTTAGCACAGAGATTTTGGGTTCTTCAGCTTCATCATGTAGTCAACAAAGACAGATGGGCTTTCTAGAACATGATTCAAAGCAGGAGCTTATTTCAACCGTTGCAGTTTTCTTGGGGAGAAAAAATATTCCTCTCCCTTGACTGTAAAATATACCCAGGAAGGTTGTCTGTCTGAAGTAAAGTTGGCTCTTGAGAATCTCTTCCCTTTCTTCTTATGCTGACCATCAAGGAATGAAGATCTTCCAGGAGTCTGATGCTATTACCCTTCCAAAAACTCCTTCTCTTTTGTCCTTCTACTGTGTGGGGGTAGAGAACTGGGGAAAACATCCAGTTAACTGCTAGTGATGTTATTCAGTAATTAGCCATAACTGGAATTAATGATCCAAATTCAAAACTGATGTGGAGAGCCTCCCTTCCCAGAACTTTCACTAGCTCTTTTCTTTATGGTTACAGGACTTGTTCTGGGAGGTTTTTTTCTGATATAGAGTCTGTTTTTGTCACTGATTTAGATACGGGAATTGATGGATATTTCTGAGATCTTCACAGAGAAAGTTTTCCTTGTACACTGAGAAAGGAAGAGTGAGCAGTCCCTGATACCCTCATTAATGTATTTTTTAACAGGGTCTTTTGTTATGGAGTAGTCTTCATGTTTAGCTGTGTGTGCATATCATCAATGAAAGAAAGCTATAGAGATCCCCAAGCTGGAGGAAAATAATATAGAACCAGAACCATATATATGATAGCTCTGTCCCCACAGCACAGCACCCAGCTAATTAGCTCCACAGAGAAACAGGGTTAATTATCCCAGTCACAACATCAGTTTAGTTTTATACTGATAGAGAAGTTCTGTTTTCCATTGGATTAACATAAGAGAAAAAAAAAATCCCTTCTGTGCTCACAAGAATTCTTACTTTCAGCTTGGTAAGGCTGAGAATCAAGACAAAGAAAATTTGACTTACGCTGTACCCACTGAAGGTTCAAATTAATGACTCAGTTAAAACAATGATATCATGAACTGAGCAATGGTTACTGAGCAGAAGCACCACCAGCCATGTAGCTCATGTAATGAACTGTATCATAACCTCAACTCATTGATAATTTTAAGCTAAGATCCTTTACTCAGCACTTAGGAAAAGGCCAAACATCCACATAAAAGAGTTATCAGGCCCAAAGTTTTCTATGTGTTGACATTGTTCATAAGACCATTATAACTTAGCTGACTTGCCAGTTATGATAATCAGAACCTACAACTGAATCCTTAAGAGAAAAGATTTCCTTTGCTTTTGAGTGGTTTGTTTTATAGCAGGCCTAGGACTGGAATAATGCTGTCTGCTTCATAGCTGAACTGAGCAACAGAGAATTGTGCCACTTCCTATGATGTATGGGTGCATAAATCAGAATAACTGGCACTGGCTGCCATGTATCTTTCCTTCAAACACCACGCTCTGCTTTGCACCTCTGTCTGTTCCAAGTGTCTTTGTCTTTGAATAAATTATGTTAAAAAAATAACTGAAACACTTCAAAAAACAAATGAGTTCACAATTGAGTCCATCATAATGACAGCCTACTTTGATGTACCTCTGTCTCTGCAAAGGTGGACACAGTGCCAGCACTGGTGTTAACATTTAACAATAATGCAGAGGGGGGAGAAATATAAAAACATAATGGGTCAAATCCCCCACAGCAGAAAATTAATCCAATGCCACTTATTTCAGTGGAAAAATGCCAGTTCCTACCAGTTGAAGATCTGCTGTTTTTTCACAAGGCTAATTTTAATGATTAAAAAGATACCAGATTGGTATTTGTTGTTATTTGAAGTGATTGGTGCCTGATATTCCCACATTATTATTTAATTCCAGTATCAACAAGATTATCACTTCATTTGGACCAGTGTGTGTGCATAAAAACGATGCCTGGCAGAGCCTATTTATGATAATCCTATCAGCTGGCAGCCAAGGGCTGACTGAGGTATTTGTCACCCACTATGAAGCTGGAATTATTCAGGAAATGAAATCTCTCCCATCCTTTCCCTGCCTGCTTTTACGGAGACGTGCCACAGTACTACAGCCAGCTCTTTTGGCCTCCTCTGGAATTAGACAGCATCTCAGCAAAGATAATTAACTGCACACAATGAGCAGGGTTACAGAAGGAGGAAGGCAGGTTTGTAGGGAAGGACAGACAATGTGTCATCTTCTCTGTCAAGTGCACAGAATACAGAGCCAGGTGTTGTTTCAACTTGCTTTTGCTGCTTGTTAGGGCAGCAAGGCATGCAAAAAGCTGCTTTATATCAAGGTCTGGAAGGTGTTGCTGCAGTTTTGCTGAAGGAATATTCTCAGGACTTGAGTTCTCCAACTCCTTATCCTACCCCTTTGTAAGAAAAAATAAAGATGCAGTCTGTATGTGGGAAAGAGATGCTAATACTGGTCTTCACTGGTTTGCGTGCTCAGTATGAACTTGAACTCAACAACAGAGCACAATCAGTGCTTCTGAGGAGTGCAGAGTGTCTCCTGATGTGAGGAGCTATTTCACTGCTTCCCTCCATCTCTCTGCTTTCTGTGTCAGTTTCCTTGCCAGTGGAGCAAGGGCTGTAGCACAGGCAGAAGCCACGGTGCAGATGGGGGAGCACTGGATGCTGCAGAGCAGGTCCCATAAGTCTTTCTACGAGTGCCTTGTGGATAGGAAAGGTGCTATTCCTGTCAGCTCCTGTTCTCTCTGCTGAGCATCCTGCTTGCTACCCAGATTTCAGACAGACAGTCAGGACAGACAAAGAAATCCACACAAAATGCTGCCTCTAACTACTGCTGAGCAGCTCTGCAGGGCTGTAGTAAGAGCTAGAGAAAAAAAAAGCAGGAAAAAAAAATGCATAAAAACCCTACACAGTCTTACCTACTTTTATCACTCCATTATATAACATCTCTGAATCCTAAGGATACAGAGTCTTCCTGAAATATACTCCCAGAATCTGGTCTTTTTTTTTTTTTTTTTT